>DWLR01006361.1:0-10122 GCA_018246295.1 Papilio alexanor hazarajatica
CCACCGTGATAATGAAAGGACGCTGCTGCCCGTCCTCCGGTGGTCTGGACGCAGTTTAACGACATACCCGGGTCAATCTCACATTAATAGATAATTATTACCACTAATTGTATTATTGTAGAAAAAAAGTACCTCGAACTCCATAAAAATCTATACGTATAATAAAATCGTAACTTATCGGTGTCTGTACATGGAAAATAAATTACCAAAACTATTGCAGGTGGTATTTATCAGTGCTATAGAACTCAAAACAACGATTTTCAAAATTTTTGTCTGTTTATCTGTTACATTGTTCGCGCTAATCTCAGAAACGGATGCAGTTTTCGCCAATGTGTAGTAATTAGCTTCAATCGTTAGATTAAGTTCTTATTTCATCTAAATCGGTGCATAAATAAAAAAAGTTATATCAATTTAAAGTGTTACGTTCAAAATTTCTTTAGAAAAAATGATATAAAATGACTATTTAGTTTATTGGGATGAAACTTCAGTTTACTATATATGATATTTTATATAATGACGATGGTTCAAAGATAATATAAAATTAAAAATAGACATTTTAAAATTGCTAATGTAACTTGACCTTGCCACGCGGACAAAGTCGCGAGCAACAGCTATAATACCTATATAAAATGATTACCGTTCCGATTACTTTTAGATCCGACTCTAAACGTAGTCATCAAGTGTATTCATGAAGCTTATAACGATGCGATATTGTTCACTTCGTCTCCTCAGTTTTCGTCACTAATTAAAACTGTGCCTTTGACTGCGTTGAGTGTTATCACAATAATTCCAGGTACAACTGGCTCGTGACAAAATATCTGGCCTATTTCTTTGGTACGTGTTTTTGCTGTAACATTTTTCAGTTTTGTAGTCTTTCTTGTAGCGCTGTAACTGGTGTCCCATATAACGTGATTCAAAAAGAATTACATGTAAAGACGAGTATAAGAATTCTATTAATTTAACGAGTAAACAATGTTAATAAGTCTTAATTAAATATAATATTAACATTTCAAATATATTTATTTCCTATAGATATTATCGGATTGAAGAATTTTACAACTAAAAGGACGTACAATTGATCTGAATTAGAAGCTAAAAGGGAGTTGAAGAGTGACCCGAGCGTCTAATAGGGTCGTCGCTGTCATTCGACTAAGCCTTTGACATTCGAAATCCCTTATTATTTATTCACATCAACTCCGCAGTGTTAAATTCCGCGCCTACTGTAAAAATACGAAGAGGTTAGCGCCAAAGGAACATTATTGTGACACTACTGTTTTGAAATATCTTGATTCACAAAGACACATTCTTTGTGCCAACAAACTGCATAAACTGCCTATGACGTAAATCTGCATCATTTTTAATTTATCCAACATTGTAAACAAAAGAATAATAATGTTAATATGAACATATCTTTATAAGATTTAGGACGAGTTTTTGAAACTTCAGAACCCATGACCTGCGGCGTAAGAGGCAAGTATTTTAACACTGCACCAACCGGTCGGTCATTGCAAAATACTGGTAAAATTTTGTTTAAGGTGTATACCTTTTGTTGGCTCAGTTATCAGTATTGTTATTAATTTTAAGCTATCACTGTGAGTGTCAAATTGCACCTATTGGTGTATGTTAATAACAAATAAATAAATAAAATAAAATATACAAGTTACACAAAGTTTACGATGTCTGATCACTTTAAGTCATCATTTCATAATTTTTCAGCCCGTTTTACCGCGTTTTGCGGGTCCAGCACAATACATTATCATTTTCCAAATCCTTCTTTCATTCGTCATCTCAACAGTTACTCCTTTCGTAAGAAAGTAATCATGTCTTTCATCTATCCATCTTCTTATATCTACTTTTGCCAATATCTCCCTCCACGTTTATGTATGTATATATTTAAAACTATCCTTGTCATATGCCATTTTTTCATGCTGTTCACTGACTCCCGTTTTATCTGTCGTTCATTCCTGTAAAGGAATCTAATGGAAAGGAATCAGGAACCTAATCTTCAATTAGGTTAGTCTGGTAACAGACTAACCTAACTGAAGATTTCTAATCATTTCAAATAAAACCTAAAATAATATTTTCAATTTATAACTAAGAAGTAGTATTCCTATCAATGATAAAGCCAGCAGCAACAGCTGTTTGATGAATGTCTCGGTACGACCGAAAAAGTACAATTACTTCACAGACAGTACAGTTTACCAGCGTGAAATAGAGAAAATTAAGCCAATGAGTGTAGTGCCAACTTTGTCAACTATTTTAGAGGATAAGCGGTTTATATTTTATATAAAATAATACAACACTCACGCTCGTAACCCAGAGGGGTAGACACAGATTACGGATTTCCACTTGGCGCTATTTCGGCACACCTCTTTCACTTCCTCTTCATCCATTAATCTACGCATACTGTCATATTCTTCGATTACGAGAACTCCATATATCATTATTCTATAGGTGCCAATAATTGGATCGATATATGTTTTTCTTGGTCACCCCTTACCAACACCCTTTGTATTTATATTATTTTAAATCGTATTTCATTGCAAAAATATAAGTGTATCTGTTTCGTCAATCAATGTTTTCCCAAGACACAATGGAAATTGGTAACTTTGCCCTTGCTCAAAGCTAAAAACTCGGGAGAGCTTAAAGGCTTTGCATAGACAATTTGAGTGTAAATCTACATAAATGTTTGCTAAAACTGGATTTTTCGTAGGCTTATCACATAAACTCAATGAATTTCGGACCGTTTTTTATTGCATTAGCCGAATTATTTACAGAGAATTTTATATAGTAGTAGATTAGATAGTAAAACTATAAGCACATAGAAACTGTCCTAAAATCTTTTATAATTTAGGCAATCCTCATCTTTTTTAATAATCGATTTGAAAGATTGATGATCAAAAATATTGTCAATAGTGATATTATTGGTACTAATTATGTATGAAGGTAGATATATCATGTCATACGTTTTTTTATACGTTATAAAAATTGAATACGTAAATATTGCACTAAAAAGCCTCTCACTTATTATAAATTATAACATCATTTATATGTTAAAATGTAGCATGATGTTATGGCAAACCGTTTCTAAAATATATTTGAGTATTGTATTTCAGCAGGCGCTTTAAAAATACTTTCGAAACATTTTGTTATTTCTCTGTTGTGGACCTATGACATTTGAAATAGCAATGTTTTTATGTATTTAGCAAAACATAATTATCAAATATAATAAAAACTTTAAAGCAAATAATTACATTGTAGCATATTAAAAGAAATGTTTCTTGAACTGCACACGTAATTATTTTTAAGATCACTAAATAAGAGGAACGCGACAGCATTATGAGCAAACAAAAGCCTCAAAAAGCAAAAAAAATCTTCTGATTAATGAACGATGCGAAATGAAACTGTATCAGCAGATTTTTTTTTTATTTATTTGTAATAACTAACAACAGCTCATTGAAAGTAACAGTAAGGGCAAAATAAACAATGAAATAAAGCAAACCTTAAAATGAATGTGCCATCAGCATTCTTTGCCACAGACTTACTTTCAAGTAGATGCTAACATTTTTGATTGTAGCAGTAATTAAGCTAATCATAATTTTACAATTTCTTTTTTGAATAATTGTTTTTATAAATGTGTACAATTTTTTTTAAAGTTTTTATAATTTTTATAAGTTACGGTTACAACAATTAACACTTTGATATTATGTAATCTTGTAACGATTTGATGTATTACATTGCATGCGATCGTTTACCAGCATTAGTTCGCCATCGTGTTAGTGCAAATAGTTTGCACTAAATGCGGGCGTGAGATCTTGTTAGGACCTTGCAAAATTGCCTATTAATTAAATAATTACAGTGTTACTTGTTATGGCACAGATCATAGAGTAGCACTGCCCCGAGTTGCATACGTCTGCATTAAAGACTAAATAACTTGCAATTGTTTAAGATAAAGTAAATAGGTAAGTATATAATTCAAGCAGCGGCGAGATTTTTCTTGAACTGATTCCTATCTATTGTAATATGATTCTGATTTTATTTATTGTAATGTAGATTTCAGACAGATAAATTATATCCAAGTTGCAAGAGTACCATGGTTTGAACAGGACGATGGGCGAGTGAAACTTGTATTCAAACGTAAAATGAAAGCATCCGTTTTAAATGATTTATACATAATGTTTATTTTTATACTATACGACGATACAGTAACACGGTACCCATAATCGACGAGCACATATGTGCTACAGATAATCTCATCTACATTCATACATCTAAGCATATGCTTAGATGTATGAATGTAGAATAATTGAGAAAGAAGTACCAGGCTCGTGATAAATGAAAATTTGTAAAACCCTTTGGGTAACAGATGTGAATTAATGCAATGAACTCGAGGGTTTTATTTTTAAATTAAATATTTCTTGTTTAAACAAGTTCGTACAGCACGAAGTTGTTTTTATTGCGTTTTCTCATTATTTATTTTTCCTTCCTTTCTTCTTATATAAGAATAATAATAATAAGAATAATGAATAAATGATAATTAACTAATTATCTTCCTTTTAAACAAAAGCTAGTAACGTTCTCTCAACGTAATCGCAACTCGCCTGAATATTGCGAAAGATGGATGGATACTTGAAAAATATCTGATAATAAAAAATGTAATAAGTAATATACGGATTGGAGGATGTTTAAAAGAAAATTTCCAAGAAATATCCTCCCTGTGACATTCGCAAGCAAGATCTAATTTCCGCATAAGCTCACGACTTGACACACTTCTTGTTTGTTGAACGCAGCATATTGTTGAGTGACTTTAACATCATTTTTATTAATGTGTTTTTATAAGAAAAGTCAAACAAAATACATACATATCTGGTGTATTTATATGCGCACCTGTTTAATATATGATTAACTTACGGTCATTTACTAACTATTGGAGACCTACGTTGAGCAGTGGGCGATTGTTGCCTGAATTATATATTGCAGTAGTATCAATGTACGGTATATGTTTTAGCATTATAGTTTAATATTAAAATTCATGTGGTCTAAGCCGACGAAAAACTACCAAATCACAAATTTCACTTAAGGAACATAATTTTCTCAACGAAGAGGCTCACTGAGAAATGCTCCTATTACATGGTTGAGTCATTTGTCAATTTGCCTCTCCTAAAGGATTATTTGTAAAAATATTCCTCACTATCCTGAGGACAACGGATTTTATTTTGAATAATCAAAATCCATATATATGTTTATTAATAAATACATTTCAGTAATCCAATTTATACAACTTATTATATGAATGCGATAATATTATAACGATATGATTAGAAACGTGTTTTAAATACATACATGTCAATATTTTAGCACAACTTTTATTCCCAGTTAGCTGGGGCACGTAAAAGAACAATACAAATATTTATAGACCTTTGATGCAAATTGTGAGTTTATTCTAAGCATCCTTTCTGAATACTAACTAGGAACATTGAAACAAACCGATATTATTGTACTGTAGAAGTAAAATTATATAGTTGTAGCTACATTTATGAAATTCAATTGAGCGTAGGATACCCTACCCCCCCTATACCCTCAGCCTATGATCTGGGCTGAACTGACTGGACTCCCCCAATTGATCACATCATTTGGGGGGGAGGGGAATGAGCCGTAATCGTCACGCTTGGCAGGCGGGTTGGCGATCGCAGTATGTTCCACCGTACTAAGAAAAGGACGCTGCTGCCCGTCCTCCGGTAGTCTTTACATCCAGACTCAAGACAAACAGAGAAGTTCATGCACACAATGTTTGTCCTGTGTGGAATCGAACCCACGAATTGCGGCGTGAAAGGCAAGTATCTTATAACTGCGCCTACCATTCAGTTGGTATAGGTGCTAACTGGTTCAATCAGTCAGTAACAATTAATAATTAATAAAAAAAAAATATCGTCATAAATATGACAGTCTGGAAAAAATACAAATCTAACGATATTTTACACTTCCAAATTGGTCAAATCTTAGGCTGCAGGAGGTCACAATGGAACGGACGTACGTACATTTTTTTAATAGAATATGGAGCCAAACGAGCAGCAGGTCGCTTAACATTAAGTGAACCGACGCCCATGGACATTCGCAACACCAGAGGAACTGCAGCCAGGTTTATTGGTTTTTAAAATTAATATTAATACTTATAGTAAAAAAATAATATAATGCTTATATAATAATACCTAGTTTAAAATTAATACTTATAATGTTTGTGAAGGGAATAATAATGAATGTGTTTTAATATAATAAATAATTTAGCAATATGGTATGGGATGAAAGAAAAACAAACATTAAAGAAGAAAACCATAATCATGTTATTTACGTCACTTAAATATAAATACGAAAAACAAAATTCAAAAGAATAATTTTATCACGCGTCAAAGTGTCTTAAAAGTTTATTATAACCATTACTGAATAACAAATTATAGCCAAAAAGCTTTTCGAAATCGTAAATGGTACAACAGAACATAAATCCACTTTTCAAGTATTCTTCGTCGATTTGTTTTATCCATTCTATCTCATCACATTTGTTAGGACAGAGTTCATATTTGTGTATATCGTCACCTCTCAACGAGTCTGGAATGGTCACTTGAAAGATCGCTACAGATGCCGCGCTATATTCATCTGTAATCACCTGAAACATAGAATCTAAATTTTCATCAAAATCAAAACTGATAGTTGCGAAGACTATCTAATCTAGATAATTTAGTTAGGTTACACCAGGGGTTCCCAATCTTTTTCAGACCGCGGCGCTCTTACAAGTTAAGAATTTTTTCTCGGCGCCCACATTTAGCTTGCTAGCCGAAATAGCTATCTATTATCTATATATCTATACGGCTGAAAAAAATAGTAAAATGCCACTTAGGTAGATGGGCATAAAAATTAAAACATACAGTATATAAACCCGAGTTTTTTTATTATTTATATACTCATTACAATACTACATTAAATTCTCACCAGGGCGCCGCGGTGCACACTTTGGGAATCCCTGGGTTATACTATTTATCACGGACTTCTATGGTTTTTTAGTATCAGGGGGAAGTTTTCGCGTCCTCTGAGGAAAAGACAAGACAGGATTATCTTGAATTTCCTCAAAGCCTGAACCTGTTTCTTTTTAAATTAAAAAAAAAATATATTACATTTAATATGCGTTAGATATGCGTTTAATATGACTGAACGGTTGGCGCAGTGGCAACTTGCCTTTCACGCCGCTGGTCGTGGGTTCGATTGCCAAACAAGACAAACATTTGTGTCTATGAACATGTCTGTTTGTCTTGAGTCTGGATGTAAAGACCTCCGGAGGACGGGCAGCAGCGTCCTTTTCTTAGTACGGTGGCACATACTGCGATCGCCAACCCGCCTGCCAAGCATGGCGATTATGGCACATTTCCGCCCTATGATGCGATCAATGAGGGAGGCCTATGGCCAGTAGTGGACGATCATAGGCTGAGATTATGCGTTTAATTTCTAAATTAAAATAATACATTGTTAGACAGACCTTCCACAAAAACATCGGCAATACATTTGTATTTCCAGCTTTATCTTTAATATAAATATCAGTCAGGACATCCGACCTTGCTGTAGGTAGACGAAGATTTTGAACTATTCCTGTTCTTACAATTAAATCTGCTTTATTTCTTGTCTTTATTATGGTTCTCAATATTTCTTCTAAGGTATCCCAATGCTGTAATGAAAACTGTTTATTCGAAATTATCAGACACAAGACACAACACGGCGAGATACCCTGTATAGTCGTCAAATAAACTTTTTATTTAAAACAGTATTATTTAAAAATACGTACCTTCGCACTATTAGAATTCCAATGTGGAATAATATTAAGATAGCTGTGAGTCAATATTTGTGGAAAACCAGGTGGTACGTCTTTTTCATTTACAAGTTGTCTGGCAACAAAACATTCATCTTCCTTACCAGGTAACTCTCGACCAATTATTGCGGATATATCAACTTTTTGTTGCTTGCAATCGTACATTTCGTTTTTGTTGTAATTTATCACATCACTATTAAACCATGTTTCTATTGGTACACAATTTACACCCGCTGCTGAAGCTTTTAAGGTATGCTCAGCGTACAATGGAATTCTACGTTTTTTGTGAAAACATATTCGATACACTTCCAAAAATTCTGTGACCTGTACGCCGATTCGATAAACTTCTCCTATGCCTCGAGCACAATCTTCTTTTTTTTGAATTGTAATCGGCTGCAATGCTTCTTTACATTTCAATTTACGAAAGTCAACGATATCTCCATTAATTTTAAAGGTTCGACTTTCTATGCATGTTGCTTTTACTAATGAATTTGTAAATTTATTAAAGCCTTCTTCGCAGAAAAATAGGACGCTTTTATTGACAGGTATAGCTAAATGTCCATCTTTAATATAACAGTCGGAAAATTCGTATTTCTGGTTAAGTGCAATTGGATGATATCTATCAAAATCTTCTATATCTATCAAGCAATCTGCAGAATAATAAAGTACAATTATGAAACCTATTAGTACGTAGAGTCATTACGTGATATAATTAGTTACTCACCGGTGGCTCTGATTTCAAATTTCTGACTAATCTTTCCAAATTTATTTTCAACAACACATTCGTACTGTCCCATGCTACTTACTTTATTGTTATAACAATAAGTCATGTTATTGTAATCTATTCTCATTTTATTTTTCCACCACGAAGTCTGTTCCATAAAGTAATTTTGTTAATGTCTATAATAATATATATATATATATATATATATTTGTTGTCTACCTGAGCGAAGCTGGGAGGGTAACTAGTTAAAGCAATTGTAAAGTGT
Organism: Papilio alexanor hazarajatica; assembly: GCA_018246295.1. NCBI lineage: Eukaryota > Metazoa > Arthropoda > Insecta > Lepidoptera > Papilionidae > Papilio > Papilio alexanor. The sequence continues at coordinate 8,842 of DWLR01006361.1, forward strand.
AAATAAGATATCTGATTTTTTATAGAAGAAGGGCGCAAACGAGTAACGAGTTGCCCAAAAGAGCGATTACCGCCGTCCATGAACATCCGCAACAGATTTCAAAAATTACTTTATTGATATAAAGGTATTCTATCAGTGGGTTACGTAGGCCATATTTTTATTTATTTATTTATCCGCCCAAGCAAAGATGGGGCCAGATGCTAGTAAATTATTAAGTGTGAAAACTACGACAAACAGTAGTATATAAAACATCAGTGCTATTTAAATTTAATCTAACACGTCAGAAAAATACATAAAAATTATCTATTTGTAATTTTGAAAGACGAATGAAAAAGCTATTCATGACAACGAGACGTAGAATGTTATCTTAAGGAACAAGTCAACGCGGTGGTTAGTTAGTTAGATAGAGTAATAACCATCATTTTATTTATCGTTCGTTTCGTATCCCATTTTCAATAAAATGTATTTGTAATTTCTATTAGGCATGTTAAGAAATATATTTTTTGGTTTTCTTGTCAAGGATGGTTAGATTAATGTGTTATAGCTCGAATGACTCAATTTTAACATTAAATTTCGAATTATAATTGTTTTTAAAATGTTTACCTTCGGTTGTGGTTGTCCACTATTTACACATTCCATGCAAGTATCCTGATCATCAAACATATATATTGGTTTAATATTGTCGGGATATGTAAATCTTGGTTTAAATCCAGTATAAATGATCACTGCACCAGTGGTAGATTTAATTAAATTGCTTACACGGCAGTAATACAATCCACGTTGAGATGTTTTATATTTACTAAACACTAAATCTCCGTATGCAATCAGTTTCCGATTCTATAAAATGGATGTTATGATCAGTTGATAATTCGTTATTTTTTAAGCTGATCTCAAAATTATGATCAAAATAGAAGCAATATCAGATATTGCCCCTAACCTAAAGAAAGTTTATTTACACCTTATACCACCGTATTTCTTCACTAGCCTTATGCGGTATATTACACTGTACTACGGCTGATTTATTTTCTTCTAAATATTCTCTTGTTACTTTCCTAGCTGCACGTGGATACTCTGTAAAAATGTGAAATAATTATTGTTAAAGGACATGGGCCACTCTCCATATATTGCACGGCCTACTAAATGAAGTTCAAGGATAGTAATGAAATTAAGTTTAAATAACAGACTATATATCCCTTTTATTATGAACAAATTAAAATCAATATTGTTCATGGGGATACAGAGATATTTAAAAAATAAGATAAGAATTTTAGGTTATATCAT
>DWLR01006362.1:0-10119 GCA_018246295.1 Papilio alexanor hazarajatica
AATTTATTATTCTGATTCTCAAATATTTATTTCTCTCAAAATCAGAACTTTTATAGTTACAAAATACTTTATTACTTATATATAAATTTGTGTAGAAACATTATCTATTACAGAACGTTTATTTCTTCTTCGTGGACTGCACTGACTTCTGCGTTTCGTAGCTTTTTTCTTCTACTTTTTCTTATCCAGTAAATCTGTGCCGTTCGAACGGCTGAACCGATTTCGAAGAATGAAGTGTCATTTGATTCGTATTCTTTCCCGGTTTATCACAAGTAAGAGGCTAACAAAATGATATTATCAATGATGGTAAACATACAGCCAGTCAGTATTTTTTTTTCTTATCTCTAACTTGTTCCTTATCAAGTCCCTTTCCTACACAAAAAACGAGCAAGCTGGTCACCAGGCGTTTACAACTAATTTTATAACATTAAAAGATAAATTGAAAAACGTATAATAAGAGTAATTATTTTAATTGTACTTAAACCGAACCAAAAAGAAACAATCATTAGATGATTGGCAGAGTGAAGTCTTATTTGTAAATTCTTGAAAAATTTAAATTATGCATTTTATTTGTAAGAAAGGAAAAGTCCATTTTAAACTAAATTTCATTAGCAAACGAAGGATGCATAGAACAATGCACCCTTGTAGTTAGCAGAAGCTACTTAATTAGCTAGGAAATACCGCACCAAGACTAAATTGTCTGGCATCGAAGTGAAAACTTAATTTCTAACTTCATGTTGTAAACTTGGCAAAGTAGCAGCAAATGTAATTAAAGCAGCAAAAATAATTAAATATAACTGATGCTGTGTGTATTTACTGAGATCTAAAACATACAACATAACATACAAAAATTGTATTGTTAAGATAAAAGTAAATTTATTTTTGCTAACTGCGCAAAATGCATACGAACTCGAACAGTTTTTGGTAAGGTAGGTTTGAAGACGGCGAATCGAAACAAAAAGGGGCGTATACCGATGTTACTTATCAGTACCTGATTACCAGTAGTTTCTATAATATATTCGATAATAATTTCTAGAATATAAAACAAGGTGTAATTGTTAGCTTGATCTAAAGAAGTTCTAGTGAATTTAGAGTTTAAACAATTAAGATCTAATACGATTAATTTATAAGAAATATCGAATATTTTATTTCAATCAGAAATTAAATTGAATGGTAATTGCAGCATCTAATAAATCAAATGTGAATAATATTTTCATTAGGTATTACCATTGCTAAACCAGTGCCGGAAGAAAACATTAAATATATTAGCCAGATGCGATTTAAAAATTACTTTTTTGATTTTTTAATGAATTGAATTTCTGTACAACTAATAACTCCTCGTGGCCCGATGATCATAGGCTGAGATGGTGAGGATGATAATAACTAAAAAAATATAGCATGGCAGACTAGCCAAAAACACAATAGAAATAATACTTAAAAAAGTGTGTGTGTGTGTGTGTGTGTGCAAGTCACACACGGTAGAAGTGAAACTTTTGAAAAGTCCCTGATTAAAAAACTTATTGAAAAGTATTGAAAAAATTCATCAACAATCAACACACTTATACTAAAACTTTCTAATACGCAGGCGCAAACACATGCATTAAACACATACTAACATAACACGTAGAACGCTCGGACCTGGAGCGAGATATAGATATTGATATACTATCCCACTACACAGGAGCATACATATGGACAATGTTTAGTAGACGATAGTGGGGATGGTACGAAGAGTCGCACAAAGAGGAGACCGAGAACGTCTAATGTGTTCCATCTCATTCTCTCGCCGGCTGAATCCTATACATTTATGTGTTTGTGTCTCTAAGGACTTATTTTTTCGTTTCATCGAGTTTGAAATCACAACGATTGTAAAGAAGTTTCACTTCAAAAATGTGTCTCTATTACAGTTATCATAAGTAATTCTCATCTTGTAACTTAAAAACGGGTCATGATGAGAAGATTTATACAAAATAATTAGTAGATTGATTACATGATAATCGTTATAAAGTTTATAATTATTATACGATAGTTCTATTAAATTTGAGGATATAATTATTACCTAATTATAGGAACTGTGACGTTAATTTGTTCTGATCATTATTATTTTGTTTTTATAAACAGAAGTGTTAAATAATTACTGTCGTAATCTATTCTTGTAATGAGCGCATATATGTAATATTAATAAAACACCACGGATAAAGTAAGACAAATATGACATAACGTCCTTGCCTTAATGATTTTTTATAGATTTCAAACTTTACTCCTATTTCCTGCAGATGGAAGAGATTGAAGCGCCGATAGCCTAATGGTTTAGGGTACGGACCACGGACTACCGATGCAAAGGTCTTGGGTTCAATCCCGTATGTTATTCGACTATGATCGCTTTCCATATCCTAGCACAAGCATTTTAGCTTAGTTGGAATGGTACAAAAATATTGGTAGATTGAAGTAAATTTGTTGTCTTATGAATTTTTAGATGGAAGAAATATAAAAAAATAATCCTAAATTCGGTGCGACATTTTATCATTGCAATGGAAATTATGTTTCTTAGCTCTCATATCCATGATAACGAAATTTTATCTAATTGCTTAGATCGCACATTTAACAATTGATGTACTTGGGACATACAATCATATTTCTGAAAAAAAAACAAGGTTTTTTAAAGTAAAAATTAATAAGTATATATAATATTACCGCGTAAACAAATTAAAACTGTTAGAACGGTTAACCAATTTTTAAGTGGTTAAGGAAAGTATCATTGCAAAAAACCAGGACACAGTTTTTTTTTAAATATTTTTATCTCAACTAAAACGGTTTCATCTATGAGATAAAAAATTTTGAGTACTTGGCTAAATAAACTATTCAAGAGATGTTGATAAACCGCAATTCTGGAGGTTTGCCAGGATATTACTGTGGATTTTTAAGTGCATGCTAAAACTGTTGGGTGAATCGTAGTCTGTTTTAATTTGTCCATTTTGGGAGAAAGCGTCGGAACTGCATATCATTTACGTCAGAAATGCAGATTAATACTCAAAATTAAGAGTATTACCAACGTTTTAAGTACCAAACGAGGAAGATTTCCTCAACATTGTATATTAACTTTCGTCATGTTCTTCCTATAATATGATAAAACCACATAAATACTCTTTCACTTTTATAAAAACCTAACAAGACTATTTAAAATTTATCGATTTTTTCGATCGAAAAAAAAAAATCAATTCGCGAACGTCTCAATATTTTATTAAAACGTCAAACTTTGTATCATTACTTGTCATATCATATTGTTTCTAAATCCTTAATATGTGATTGTATGTTATTTATTTGTGTAAATTAAATGTTTTAATAATATTTTATTAATTTTTGAACTCTGCCAAAACTTCTTTTCATTTTAAAGTTGATAATATTGTGCTTAAATGACTTACTTTGCAAAAATCTTTCTTAAGGTTTTTTATATGATTGCATTTAACTGTTATTAAATAATTTATTTTTAATTATTTTATAACGTTATTTACAATATGGAAATATTCCAGCTTTTACACGCATACTCGTATGTAGCGTTAGTCAAGGCAAGGACACAAGACAATCAATCAGGAAGTAGAAACTGGATGTCAAGCGCAATTAATCAAGCTTGTTGATGCAGAATATTTCTGACAACCTAATCGTTAATTAATCGATTCGTTTAGTTAATTCTTAAAAGTTTTGCTCGGTAAAGTCATTTGTCATTTGTATGGATTAGAATAGATCAAGCAGAATATAAAAATTTAACAAAATTATATGTTTAATATTATTCATTTAAGTTCTTAAGTTCTTAAGTAGTAAAAAAAATATCATAATAGATTTAGATTTGACGGATGTTGGAAGTTACTTTATTCTAGTACTGATAAATATTATCACTAGATGTTGTCGAGTAATATTGTCGAGGTTAATGCCTGTGATAAAAAGGTGATAATTTAGAAGACAAAAAATCAATCACTATGTCGCGTTACGCCGTGTACGGCGTGACGCTCGATGGGTCTGAAACTAGTCGGTACATACATATTTTAATTAGTTTAGATTACTGTAATTGTAATTTAATGTAATTGCTCCTACACCCTCGTGGACAACAACGTCAAAATTAATTTGTTTTTCGATTCCCTCATAGACTTTAAAGTCAGTTAATAAATTGTTGTGATACATAACACCGACTGTATTATAATTTTTTTGGCATCATTATTTTACATAATATGATGGTAAATAGTGATAATATAATAAGAATACATTAGTTAACGTTTAACTAATTGGTTGCAATTTTGTAAGCGTAAAATGTACCGACTGTCATAGATGTAAATAACAGGAAAAACTTCTTTTTTAATTTTATACAATCATTTACTGGATTTATATAATTATTTACATAAAATATTTATATGATTATTATTAATATACTGTTTTTTATACTGATGACATCGTGCGGACGGCAGGAAGTCGCTGAATGCGGGAAGCGGAGGACCGCATATTGTGGAAGGCTTATGCCTTCCACAATATTGTGACCGCATATTGTGAAAGGAAGTCTTGCAGTAGACAGATATAGCCTAATGATGATGATATACTGATTATGTTTACTGTTTGTCAGTAATAATATAAAATAAATTAATTAATTAATAAGTCATGATAGTCATTTGTTCTCAAAGCTAGCTATAACTGTCTCAGGAACGCGAACAAGAAGTCTTAAATGAGAAATAGAATGAGCAAATTTTAAAAAACAATCCGGACAACGCCGAAATAAACAGATCATTATTGTACAAACATTGTAGGTGTTTCGAAAAATAATTTGAATAAAGTTACAAAGTGTTAAATATAAAATGTAAGTTATTGATGATACTTTTATATAAATCTGCATCATAAATTTAAAGTAAATCCGAAAGTCCAACAGAAGAATTTGGAGCACCGAATTTTCATTTGGCCGTAGTGCGGTCGGGTGACTAAGCCAACCACAAAATTTTTAACTGTATTTATAATTATTGAAGTGGTCGTCAGTTGGTCTATGTAAATTTCTAAGGTCTTTATATTACCTATTTTTAATTTAAAGAAAACTAAAGAAAAGAAAATAACATTATGAAGATTATTTTATAAGTGGTAGTTTCACCAGTTTGACAATTTAAACAAAGTTATTATTGGGTTTAGATAGTTTATTTTCAACAGTCTATTCGCATCATCGTTTATCTCGTATGAAAATAATAGTTTAATCATGTCCCTTCTAATCGCTTGGATGACCGCACCTGTGTAGATTGGAAGGGATTCAGATCCAGATTCTCCTACGTAAGAAAAACCTATCGAGTTTTAAATTTATCTTAAATGAAATTAGTAAAAAAGCCTAAGAAAAATTGCTTTCTGTTAAAGATAAGAGCTTTTAAAATAAGCCCTACTGACCTATTTAAACGATGTAAGCTACACTCTGCAGTCTTTGCAAAGATTATCGACCTGCCAATAATTTCGCTATCACACGAGAGCCACTACCGCTTCTACATCTTATAAAATCGAATTTTATTAGAAGAAATTAGAAGAATATTAGCAAATTTTAATTTCGGGTTTCGTTACCGCACAATACGACAGAGCTCCAGCTACCATCCGCACCACCTTGATGGTTGGCGTTCCACAACCGTGCAGTTTTCGCGGAACTTCCTGCCTCGCACAGCCGCGTTGTGGAATGATCAGTCTCCAGCGATATTTCCAAACCGATACGACTTAGGGGCCTACAAGAAGAGGGTGTACTTCCTCGTTAAAGACCGGCAACACATCTGCAGTTCCTCTGGTGTTGCGGATGTCCATGGGCGTCGGTTCACTTAATGTTAAGCGATTAAAAAATAAAAGTATAGAGTGTATATAAATAGAAGTTGTTATAAACAAAAGAAGCACTACATTTTTTTACGCTGTGACACGCAGTATCAAGGTTTTGATGAAATATGTTCATGGTACCATGATATATAACGGATTTAACGGTAGGTGAAATCGTCCACGATTTTAATAACTCTATTGTGTCATTAACGAATATATCTCAAAACGTTTATTTCAGTATACATGTGGTCACCTTCCGTTGAACTTGTTGAACATAAATTTTCCTTAACTCTCATCCCAAAAATCCATTAAAAGTTTCATTTACTATCGTGAAACGACGCGTTATTTGCCCTCTAAAACTATTGTAGACAAGCCTAATTTGATCGCTACTTTCTCTCTCTTTATAATTAACATTTAAACAAACATAAAAGTTAAAAATTTGTAAGTATTACTTTACAATATCCAATTTAAAGAGAATTTGAGTGAATGATTAATGTTTATCTACAATTCAAAACATAGAACATTTAAATAAAACTTTGCTGTTTTTTATTTTTTATGTAATTCATACTGTATAATATAAGATTATATGATAGATCAATGTGGTAGGTTTTGACCGCGACGATAAACTTGCTCTTTTGCGAGTGTTCTGATAATGATTGTACGTATTATTTGTGTTTTCAGAAAAAGTTATTATAATTTGTCTATTTTTTATAGGTGAAGGAGCAAACAAGCAACGAGTCGCTTAAATAAGTGCAACACCGGAAGATCCGCAAATGCGTTACCGGCCTTTTAGAGAGGAATACTTATTCAACTAAAATTCATAACAACAATAACAAGAGGACAAATAAAAACAATCAAATAAAAATCGAATAACTTATTTAGTTATTGTGTAATGTACAAGAATACAAGAAATTACAATGTGCAATTTTATTTTTAATTTGATAAACCTTTTTAACCGATTTCAAAAAAGGGGGGTTCTCAATTTGGTTATATTTTTGTTTGTTACCTCAGTATTTCATATATATTCATACCTCGTCATTTATGGCCCCTTTAAAAAATAGAATCCATTTAATTTTGAGTTGAACTTTAGGCTCCGAAGATAAAACGAAAATTTTCATATTGTTAGACTTAAGACAAGTCCTGTTAGGTTAAATGGATTTGTAATGAAACGTACCGTGGCTATAAATGACATATAAATAAAACTAGGTGTTTCCGTTCATCTCATATTTTCCTAGCTATTTTTTTTTTCAGTTTGTTTCTGAGTGTGTTTATTTCGATAGTACATAACATCGTCATAACAACATAATACATAACAGTATCAAAAAGTTGTTACTACATTACCATGGCAACCAATATTGTAAATGATTTTTTTTTGTATTTTGTATCCCTTGAATAGGGGAAGAATTATATAATTTTGAAGTCGATTTTGTTGTTAAAAAAACATCAAACGATTACGAAAACCAATAGAATAGCGAAATTAAAATAATTTATAACTACAATATAAAGTATTAAGGAATTCCGTTTGAGTTAAACAAAACATTATAACAACTAACCGTAGAATTAAACATTCAGTTTGATATTACCACTACAAATTTAAATACCTGCCAACGTTGGCAACAACCACAACGTGCTGTTGAATATTGAAACTAGCTTATTATCATTTTAGCTTCAAATGTTCCAGCCCATATTGTTGCTATATGTATACTTTGAACGTTGACAATCTTATGATATAAGTAGTTTATACATACTTAATCGTAACATAGAGCATACATTATTTTATATTTTCGATATTAGAACACATGGTAGATCAAGGGTGGTGAGGGAAAGTTTGAAACTCTGAGTATGAGTTCTTATTCAAATTTTCAATTTTAATTTACATAACGTTTCAACCTCACGTTTTCTATATTTCGATATCATTTTTTCATCGTATCAGATTTACCTATATATTAGCCTATATATTTTTTAACTGTAACAGGACTATGTTTTGGAGTACAGGAATATAATTCGCTCTCCAAGTCGGGTTTGTGTTCGTGAGAATGGTTGTTGTCTGTACCTGGTTCTAATATGATAAAATGTATTGAATGGGGCCTACAGTAAAGTGTAATCCAGCAGTAGATTGAAATATGATTAATGTTTCTATAAATTGTGTCATCTCAAATGTATTTCACTACTTTCTCATTTTTTATTCTATCTTTCTGAATTCTAACTAAAGTAATAGCCCTCTAATATATGTTCTATTTTACTGTAGGATGCATATATTCATTTATACAAATTTATTTGAACGAAATGTGACAAAAAAATAGTTTAAGTAAATTGATCTAATTTGATTGATCAACCTTTCGTTCTTTGGCCAGCTCGTTAGAAGAATACAGTCATGAATGGGAAGTGATTTAAGTCCAGAAAATTCAATTAAAAATATAGTATAACATTTTAAGTCTTAAATTATGGAATCAAATTTACAGTCAAATGTGATATTTGTTTCAAATATATGTAATAAACGAATAATAAATACACACGAAAATTAATTTTAATAATAAAAGATAATATAAGCCTACGATAAATTAAAAAATATAATCACTCAACCATAAAATAATGTTCATAAATACCTAACGTACCTACATAAAATAATATCTATGTAAAACAATAACTATTTTGTTATTGTTTTACGTAGGTACTACAGGTTGATTACACTAGTATTATTTTGCGAATATAAAAAAGGATTATTTTGAACATTCAATGTAAATTGGTTAAAACAAATGATTCATAAGAGTAAACAATAATATTTCTGTTGTATCGTGATCATTGCATAATTTGTATGATGCGTTATTTAATTTGTTATTTTTGCCCATGAACATCTACTACACAACTCCTCTGAGCTAAGAATGAAACAATGTGAAATACTGTTTAAAGAAATCAAATTTGCAAATGTAATGGCAGTAAGTCATTATCATCCTCTCCCTCGGCCTCCCCCATTGGTCGCATCATTGGAGAAATGTGCCATAATCGCCACGCTTGGCAGGTGGGTTGGCGATCGCAGTATGTTCCACCGTACTAAGAAAGGGATGCTGCTGTCCGTCCTCCGGTAGTTTTTAGATCGTGACACAAGACAAACATGCATACATTGTTTGTCCTGGGTGGGAATCGAACCCACGACTTGTGCCGTGAAAAGCAAGCATTTTACCAACCGCCCCGACCGGTCCGTCATTATCATCCTTATTATTTTCGCAGTCTCTTTCACTCACAGGCTAGTCTGGACATGGTCCAATATTTATTATTATTTTTTCCGTGTAGATCTAATTTATATCGGTGCGCTAAGTGAAATTGACTCCTTAACATATACTTTATATTAATGTTAATATTTCTATGTAGAGGCATTATATATATATATATATATATGACTTTTTCGGAAAAGAAGGGTTGAAAAGTGTTCCCTTTATCATCTTTTTTCTTTAGAATCTATAAACAGATATCAAAAGATAATATAAATGTCGTCAAAAATAAGTGTCGTTACCATGATGGATGTATGTAACAATACAGGCTTTAAGTAAACAGAAGCTACTTAATTAGCAAGGAAATACCGCACAAGACTAAATTGCTTGGCATCGAAGTGAAACTTAATTTATAACTTCGTGAGAGGCTGTAAACTTTGTTGAGCAGCAAATGTACATTAACTGCAATATATCCAAGATAATAATATTTTAATGGTAATATTTTTTTTTGTGTAAAACACGCTGTAATAAACTTATGTTGTAGTAGTAAATAGCCTTCACTACGCTAGCATAGGGAGATAGACAAATAAAAATATAGGCTATGTTATCCCATAGAAGATATTTTTATTCGTGTAAGAATTTTCGAAATCTGTTCAATATTTTTTTTCAGTTTGTTCAAAGCAAACAAATATATTCTCTTTATAATATTAGTATAGATATATTATAAATTTTTATTACAGTTTGTTTAAAATGAAACAAGAGATTGAAGTCAGTGACGCTGTAGATGTTTTCTGTAACATCAATCCTCCCAAAATAAAAGATATTCAATGTCAAGATTTATAAATTATTCAAATGTTGAAGCTGAATTAAAATAGAAAAAAATTGTGTGTGTGTGTGCAAGTCACACACGGTAGAAGTGAAACTTGAAAGCAAGATACAGGTATATAATATATATACTGACTATCCCACTACACATATGTTTAGTAGACGATAGTGGGGATGCTACGAAGAGTCGCACAAAAAGGAGACCGAGAACGTCTAATGTGTTCTATCTCATTCTCTTGCCGGCTGAATCCTATACATTTATGTGTTTGTGTCT
>DWLR01006363.1:0-10119 GCA_018246295.1 Papilio alexanor hazarajatica
CCCAATGATGTTATCAAAGGGGGAGGCCTATGTCCAGCAGTGGACGATCATAGGCTGAGGTGGATGGATGGATGGAACACTTACTGTTGAATAAAATTATTATTACGTAGCGTTGCGTGCAAGACAAAAACTGATTGAAGAAGGTCGAAGCGTCGACGAAACCTAACGAGGACTGAACCTGCGACCTGTCAGTGTCGCGATGTTCGTTGTGCTGCGACGTTGCCTTCGTAATTATAAGTTAGACATTGATTAGTATTCGACGGTGCTGTCAACTCGATAAAGTTTTCAAGTATTTTTACGCTGAAGCTAAAGTAAAATCAATTTTTGATAAAGACATTGGTGATATAAAAACAATTAACCCATCTTTTATTCTCCTCGCGCATACATATAAAAAGATACCTAGTAATGTTTATAGTAGAAACAGATATAATTAGTATTTACTTTTGATGTTCTTGATATCTACGGTGTTTTAAAGTGTAATAAGGGGTTGGTAGTTGTGACAGTGTCGGGAAAATGCGTTACAAGTTCGAAGTTATTTTCATGGCTGCTATGTACGTTGTCTTGCGTAAGTATAACTTTTGTTTGATTACTAAAATCTAGTCATTATAAGAACACCACGATGGACGTCAGTCTGTAACATTGATCATTGCCAACGTTGGTCTAATCCAGTCGGCTCCTGCTACTATTGGTGGATCCCAAATACATCAGAAGTCTTCCGTAACAAATTTTAAAATGAATTTCATATTCAGCATCGTTTAAACTTGTTCTGATTTTAAATGCTGTGTTGTTACGGTGGCGGTGGATATAAGTTATTCTTTAACATTTAAATCTTAATAATTTTTGTGTACTCTACACTTAAAATATGATATTAGAATATCAATTAATAACTTCATAATTACATGTAAAATATTTTAAAAACTCAACTTTCATCAATGATGAATATAACCTTGTTGGTTGAATTGTATAGATGAAATATTTATAATTTTAAATTAACACACAAATAAAAATTGACCTAATATTGCGCAAATTATAAATTAAAATGTACATAAAATATAATGGAAGGCCCCAATGCGTGGTAATTTTTTTAAAGTCCTTCTGAAAGTAACTGATGTATATAAATATAGGTCGTAGCAGGCACATTTGTACAACACCTGCCACTCACTCTGCCACTGGTATTTCGACCTCTTGTACGTCAAAAAAATAAACAATAGTTAATTTAAAAATAACAATTAAACCCGACTGGACAGGACACGTCGCGTGAATGGATGATTGCAGAGAGCCTAAGAGTATGTTGAAAAGTCGGCCAAATTGACATAGAACCAGCGGTAGGCCAAAGTATTAAGATGACTCTATGACTTTAAACGAGACCTAAAAATATTAAGACCGATAAATCTAAAAGCTCAAAATAAATTAACGTGGAGAAATTGACTAGACCAAGCCCAGGCGCACACGCAGTTACAGAGCCTCAACCTATGACACTTTGGGGAAAAATATGAGACACTTCACACTTCAAAATTGGTCAAGCCGTATAAGCTACAGGAGTTCGCAGGGGAACGGACATACATACATATGTACTCGTATACATACGAATATATACACGTGAAATATATTACCTTGCTGTTAGTCGGGCAAATATTACCTTGCTGTTAGTCGGGCAAATATTACCTTGCTGTTAGTCGGGCAAATATTACCTTGCTGTTAGTAGGACAATTATTCGATACGGTACGAATTTACGCGTGTATACTTTAAGAGTTGTGGTCAATGTTTACATGTATATCTCATCTTGTACCTAAAGTTGTTTGCAGTTGTGGTTTTTAAGCTATAATTATAACCCACTTATAACGACTGGAAACGTGGTTATATTTGTCCTTGGCGGTAATAATGCACTTGTATCTATTTACTAAGAATGACTTAGTAAACGACCACAATATTACAACAAGAAATGTAATGTTTTCATGTCAAAGTACTTTGCAATCACTAAGTATAGTAGCAGAAGTCAGTTGCTTATCCTGCCTATAGGTATGTATGTATTTACTAAACGCAGTAACCTCTGATTAACCAGAAAAAGAATAAGTTCGATTCTCTTTATTTGTGAGATTAAAAGATAGCAAGCAGTCTTAAATTCTTTTAAATATTTATTATTCGTTAAGAGTACAGGAAATACAAAAACTATAGATACATCGCTAACCCACTATACAGGCTTCACTGTTTTTTTGGAGGCTTAACGTCATATATTGTTTTTACAATTATATTTATAAAAAAGAAAAAATACTTGAGTATATTAAGTTTTATTTTAAAAGCAGTCACCATGCAGAAATACATCGTACAGCACAAGGCTCCAGTTCAGTTCAAAAGACGGACTGATTTATAAAAAGGTTGAAAGAGTAAAAGTATGACGATTATTGTTGAGACCTAAGGTGGGTGTATATTACTACAAAATAAATTAGCGCTAAGCCGGGGCGGCTCCCTACTCTTTTTTATAAGCAGAAAGCCGTGAATTTATGACCGTTCGGTCGGTCAGTCGGTTTGTCAATCTATATATGCTGTTAAATAATTAATAAATAAAAATACAAATATTCTGTCCGTCCTGTTCTGAACTGACACAACGCATCCACAACAATAAGAACAGTTGTTTTTATTGTTGCGGCTGTTGATTAGGTACGTAGCTGTTCTCTTAACATTCGGTGAGCTGTTTGCTTGTTCGCTTTTTCTAACATATTAAATATAAGATGATATGTGCTTCGTAAAATTCAATAAATTTCATTATTATCATTGTTTCAGTGATGTCCCCGAGCGGGGCGCAGAGGAACGCGTCTCTACCGCTGTCGACAGATAGCTTCCGGAACATTCTGCGCGCCATGGTGCCCGGTATATAAAATATATGTTCTACGTATGATGCATCGTATTACTGCATAGTATGTGGAGATGTTCATCAATTAAAATGAGCGTGTTATATTTTAGTGCCGCGCGGCCGAGTGGCAAATTCCAAGGACGTTAGGATTCTTTATTACAGGTATGTTGTTTGCGTTTAAAAATTAATGATTAGGCTTTTTCTGGTGAAAATCTCATGAAAAAGTAGTAGAAATTCGTACTTTATGCACAAAAATTTGTGAAGCTTCTCAGTTTCTCAACACACACGAATTTGCATAGAATAATATAATATTTTTAAATTTTCATAGTTCTTTAAATAACATGTATTTTTTCTGTCCCATATTTCAGCAAGGACATTGCCAATCCCGCCGTGTACCACTACGCCAACATCAAACATCTGCTGGCAGATCCTGAGTTCGACCTCAACAAGCCAACTGCGCTGTACATTCATGGGTGAGTAACGTAAGTAAATTAAATATAATGTTAATTGTGTCACATATTGAACTATTTAACTAATCTCTCTATCTTCAGAAATGTCACTGGATAGTATATACATATAAGAAAATCAGTTTTCCCCGCCTTGTCACTTAAGCTCATCATAAATAATATCTAGTAATTTACATAGTACACTTCAAAATCTATCCAGCCGTTCCGTGTACTAGAGGTCACAATGGAAGAGACATATATTGTACATACATACGCGCGGAAAACTTTACCCTTCCGTAGAGTTGAGTTGTGCAAACAACTGATGTTTCAGGTACGTGGAGCAAGCCACAGATGACAGCATCACGACCGTAGTGCGGGCGTATGTGCGGCGCGGCGGGCACAACCTGCTCGTGCTGGACTGGAGCAACCTAAGCTTCGGCAACTATGTCAACGTCATACTCGACTTGAAGCTGGTTAGAATTTTTTTAAACAAGATGTAGCCCGAGTTCAAAACATTGCTATCAGAAAAATATAAAAATAATGTTTTCAATTTTTTTATTATCATTAGGCTGGCCGATATTTTACATAGTCTTTTGCGCAATCTCGTGTTCTTACTGTAAACGATTTTTAATTAAGATCGATCAAGCTATTAAGTTATAACAGGGCGCGCAGAGATGCAAACAAATGTTTAAAAAATGATAGAATTGATGTCAGTGAGTCATACAAAATTACAAAAGTAAACAAAAAAAAACTGCAGATTGCAGACAGATTTTACAAAATGTATGTAGTAGTATAGATCAAAGCAATTATTGTCATAAATCCTTATTAGGCTAGCATCATCATTAGGCTTTAAGATTCCACGGTTCGACAAATGCAGAACCAAACCTTTAAAAGGAAACAAGAGTTAGTTCAATTAGTTGGCTAGCTTGGTTACCTAAATTACATTAAAGCTTTTAAATATGCCTCGGTTATGTAGATTGTTACTATTTATTAATTGTGTTACTATTTAAAATTGATTGCTAGTTATTATCCTGCAAATATGGTATTTTATATATTCATTTATTTATTTAACCTATAAAGTAAACCAAGATCAGTAAAGTCGTCTATAGGTCCTCACCGAGATTTATATATATATATATAAGTGCTGTAACAGAAAAATAAAAACAAACAAATAAATAGAGATTTGTGACCAAAATGTTCTTTAAATATATGTGCGTAAAAGTTTTCTTTTTTAAGTTGGGCGAAGAAACAGCGAAGGCAGTAGCGAAGTTGCTCAAAGGTGGACTGTCCATCGAAGGCCTGCACGTGATCGGACACTCACTTGGGGCCCATCTCGGCGGCGTTTGCTGCAGATATTTGAAGAATCTAGGTTACAAAGTTGCAAGGTATGCTTCAAACTAATCTGCATGTGATAAAGTCGTGGTTTATGGGCTTGAGTACCACTGCAGCTCGTATTGTTAGCAGTCTGCTACTATTGCTAAAGTACTGTACAATATCTGCATTGTTTCATTGTAAATGTATATCGGAAAATGCTCTAAGTCGTAACAGCTTTTAACATTTTCATGACCAAATCGGTAGGTGCCTTGCTATATTTATTTAACAAGACATGAAAAAACAACAGTTATATAAAAAATGTAGTGACCTTAAGTGTGTTTATGTGTGTGTTAAATGATACAACAATTTGATTGATATAATTGATACAGACTGATTGACAGTTGGTATCATTGCAGTGGCGCCGTCATACCGCACGCCACATGTTCGTAACTTGTTACTTATAATTTAAATACGTCTCACAAAACTACATATTCTTCCAGATTGACAGTATTGGACGCGGCCTACCCCGGCTTCTATCCTGCTCTATTCCTGAAGCCGTTCAGCCATCACGACGCGAGGTTTGTGGACGCGATACACACGGACGGCGGAGGGTTTGGGGCTCCCATGTCGATAGGCCATGCAGACTTCTGGCCTAATGAAGGTCGCGCGAAGCAACCAGGATGTTTGCCGCTCACGATTCCGCTTACTGTTGAAGGTATGAGAAAACTTTTCATATAGTTCTGATGTAAATTGACGATTTATTGGAATGATTCTGTTTAGATTGAGTTTAAATAAGTAAAAGCTATTATGGTAATAGTTCTGTGGATCCAAAAGATCATGCTACCTTTTTTTTTTAAATTTGAATTAAAATTTTTGAGTTGTTATACGGATTAAAAACACTTCGCAGACTTTTGCAGCCACTGGCGTTCGTGGAAGTTTTGGGCAGAGTCTATAGAAGGCGGGCAGTTCTTGGCTCGGCGGTGTGGCGGGTACGACAGCTTCCTGCGGGGCCAATGCCTGGACTCACCCCTAGTGCTCATGGGGCAGAATACTAACTCTACGTAAGTAATCATACATCAAAAACAGTAGTACATAATTTTATCTTCTTCGACAAATATACAATTATATGATACGTTTGTATATTTGTTTTACAATAAATACTTTGTGTTCGACTTGAGATCCGATTATCGGAGAAACTTCCCGACACTGCCGATTCTGTTTAGACATTTTCTTGTGATATTTAATTTAAAGTTTCAATTTATTTGTACACTGTGGCTTTCACATTTGAGGTCTATCTGTATCTCCATCGTCGTCGTTTAAGTCGATGTTCATCCACTGCTAGAACGTAGGCCTTCCCAGTGAATGACCACAATTTTTTTCAGAAAAATCTTAAAGTAACTATTTTTAGCTGATTTTTTTTAAATATATTCATTAATGTTTTTTGCAGATTGCGTGGTAACTTCTATTTAAGAACGGCTGCTGAATATCCCTTTGCATTGGGAGAAAGAGGTGCTAACTGATTGAAGGCATAGCCTGTACAATAAATGGGTTTTAGAACAGATGATATCGGTGACAGGCAATTCAATGTTAATATGGCAACTTATTAAGCTATGTTAAGCTGGCCGCGCCCTAGGTATAAGAACGGTAGGACGAAAGTAATTGGTCAATTGACGAGACTCAATCAGTCAAACCAGTTCTCTGTGTAGCTTCTTTTGTCTTATATATGATGTACCTAGGGCGCAGTTTAATTCCGGGCAATCTATAGACAAATTATTTTGTCATTCATTTTGGAACCATTGAAATTATCGTGATTAGAATAATCTACAAATATATTTAACGCCCACCAACTAAATTCATATATGAGTCTATTCAAAAACAAGGAAAACGGTTTAAAGGTCATGGGAAACAAACATTTGTATTCTAATTCTAAAACTAGTAATTTATTAACTTATCTACTTAATAACTCTAAATAATTAAAGTATAAAATTCCTTAAGCCTATTTATTTATCTTCTAAACTATCCGGTAACGTTGTTCCTTTTGTCTCGGGTAGTAATAAACAAACTACCCCAGCGACGATGGGTGTGAAACCAAATATCAAAGTAGGTAGCCATGGAACTGTCAATGATAAATTAGATATGAACGGGGCTACCATGGATCCAATCCTCATTGACATAGAACTCGAACCCATTGCCATATTCCTAACGACTGTTGGAAAAAGCTCCGAAGTATAAATATAAATAGTAGTGGCGACTATCGAGGCGCAGCTAACGCCTAAGGTCCCGAGGGTTAGCGTGATCCAGAATTTGTCAGGTACCACTCCCAATACCACGACGCAGACGCCTCCCAACGTGAAGAATACCGCGGTGGTGACCTTCCTACCGAAGCACTTTATCAACCATATTGACAGGAGATTCGATGGAATCTGGAAGAAATTAACATTTTTATTATTATTTACCATTCACATTTAATCACCTTTTTGCGGAGGAGTAGGCCATACAAAATGTAGCTTGATGTTAAGTGGCTATTGCTAATCATAAAAAGTGACAGTTGATGATGACAGTATCTATAAAACATGTGTGGAGAGGTTATGAATAGTATGCCAGCAATATAAATTGGTATACATAAATAAACAAGTCAGTATTTCGTGACACTTTTATTTACCACCAGTCCTCTATAAAAATGTTTACAGATAGCTAATAAAGCCACGCATATCCAAATGCTATTGCATGATAATCTAACATGCAATAGCATCTGCATATGCGTGGCTTCAATCCATCTGGATTTAATAGGAGAAAGCGCGACGACCTAAGGCCTAATTGGATAATGTACACATAATTATTATATTTTTCGTTCCGTCTATGAAATGATAATTTCCGAAACCTCAACCCTTTGCATAATGTTTTCCCTTCCTTTTGCTTATTGAGCACCTTTCCTTTTTTTACAAAAAAGCTAGCTAGCTAGCTATTCAGCGTTTAATATCAGTTGAAGCGCTTAGCGGCCAGTTACCGTAAAAAAATTTTAAACTATTCCTTTCCTTATTATTGATTTCAAATGTATATTCAAGGTTTCTTTAGCGATTGTTACAAGCAGGAAGTCTCTGCGAGATGTCACCATTCATCGAGAGGAAAATCAAAGCGCACATTATCCTATACAATATCGCCCTTGATAATGCGTGCAATGATTTATAACATTGGGTTTATTACCTACAGTTTCCGTTCAACCTAAATAAGTATGTGTCGTATTCAGGAGAAAACAAGGCTTGAAGAACTTGTTAAGGTGTGCTTATATCATCACCGGCCTGTATCAGTCCACTGGTGGACATAGGCCTTCCCTAATGCCTTCCACATTGTTGTATATAGCAAGATTATTTGTAGACGCGTAATGACGAGGTGATGTAATATGTTCACATGTAAAAGGCAGCTCCTTAAAAGCGTTTCTCATTCCTTTTCCTAAAAGTATAAATAGAAGCAGACAAAAATTGTTATGTTTGTCTACTGTCCCAATAAACTTTTCCAATACCTGTATAGCACCGGCTGCTGCAACGCTGACGAAAGGATCCGGACTGGTCTGACTGATGTACTGGTTGAAGCCGAAGAACGTCAGGCCACTGATGGTCCACATCATGCAGCAGCAAATAGTCTTCAGGCGCAGGGACTTGCGGAACAGCGCAGAGTAGTTGAGCGTGGTACCAGTTGGCCTTATATTAATGTTTTCTGCGAGCTTCGTGAGACTCTCTTCTACTTTAGTTGTTGGCAGATTGTTCCTGTAATAAAGAAATGTAGTAATATAATACGTATTTGTTATAGGTAATTAAATTTTTCGTTTTGTTCAAAATAAAATTCTTTCATCAAATACTTCTGTTGATATGGAATATTAGATGAAAGTCAACAAAAGACGTCATCTCCTGATTTATCTTAAACTCATTTTACTAATTTTATTGTAATTGGTTTTCTTTATAAATGTTCAGTTCCTATCAACCTTTATGCAACCGCGAACCTTTTATCCTTTTTCAAAATCAAATCTATTTCTGTATAGACAACCATTATGAATACTAAGATTAGGGATAAAAAAGTAACTAACAGACAGAGTTACTTTGAAATTTATGATATTTTTGTGGACGTATAAAATAATTATATGTTTGACATATATAAGACTTACATTTCACACGCTCTCTTTACAATAACCGTAGCCTCCTTCACTCTCCCAACGCTGACCAGCCATCTCGGGGATTCCGTCAATAAGAAAAAGTATCCCAAATATATTACAGGTGGTATTGCCAGTGCCAAACTGTATGAATCCCAACTCCTTAAGAAGTAGGCAAATAGTGGAACGGTCATATGACCTATGATGAATGGGATCTGGAATAAGCAGCCCAAGATCTCTCTGAAATTGGGACCGGCTGTCTCCATGATGAGAACGAAAGAGACGACCATAGTTCCCGATGTTGCCATGCCTAAGAAAAACCGGAGGACGGTAAAGGTGATGTAGTCTGGTGCGAAAGGGATGGCGAATCCGAACACGATAAGAGCGGTTATCGAAACGAGAAACGTGTTCTTTCGGCCGTACCTGTAACGAAAGTAAACATTTTTAAAATTACAGAACATAGCACATCTATCTATATATAAATAAATCATAATTTCCGTTGGTCACGCCTCATCACTTGTAACAACTCACAACTTGAGACCAACTTTATCGTTTTCAATCACCTTTTCTTAAATTTTTTTCATACTTTGTAGAAGGCTCTTACGGAAAGAAAAGTTTACAAAATTGCGCATAAAATTGGAAAATGGCAGAAAATAAAAGTCTATTTAAACTATAAACTTTGGTTATTAATTTATTATATTTTTGGTTTTTCTCGGGAGTTCAAGTAAGGGATTATAGTTCATTTGCATGCTCACTTTTGACTGTGAGATATAAAGGTTTCTTCATATTACATTCAATCGTCGTATCAAATCATCGCCGACAGAATCAATTCAAACCAATATTAACATTGCTTGGATTATTCTAAAGTACTCGACAGCAACCACAAAGGCGCATTTTTTGGTTATGCCGCCGCCCAACTAATTATAAATTAAAATTATATTTTACATAAAACTCTTCTTCGCCAGCAACTTTGACATCGGGACATCAACCAACTCAGCCGGGAATTAAAATAACAATTAAACTAGCTATAATCCTTAAACTTAGTTTAATTAAAATATGTAAAATTCGCGTAAACACAAGAAAGATTATTATCAAAGATGTACGTCTATGATAAAGTAGTTTCTTCTTCAATTCATCTTATATTTTTATCTCGTACAAAATGCATCAAATGTACAAAAACATCACAACCTGTCTATAACCTTGGCACACTTTGTTATTGTAAAATTTATTAAATATTTTCATTTGTAATGCAGTAAAATTAAGGTTTAACTTGAAAACATTTTGAACACATCTTAAAAGATTAGTTTAATTAAGATGCGGTTATAAATACAAGGCCAGTGACATCACTTAAACGTCAACTAACA
>DWLR01006364.1:0-10117 GCA_018246295.1 Papilio alexanor hazarajatica
CACATTTCCCCCCAATGATGTTATCAATGGGGGAGGCCTATGTCCAGCAGTGGACGATCATAGGCTGAGGTGGATGGGATCACTTACAGAAAAATTGCCTTGTTCCTTGCGACAAGCTAAACTCCGTCTCCTTCTTACAAATAAGCAATGAGGGCGTTATCGATGTTTTGATAAAATAAAGTAAAATCTGTGACGTACCTGCACTGTACTGACTATTGTTATCACCGCTGTCTTTGTTTTCCGTTTGGGAAGTTTTACGATCTCTGCCATTCAGACTAAATAATTATTTGAGGATATTCTATTGTTACAACATTGACTGACCATTTTTCGTCCTAACACATTTAAAAGTAACATCCTATTGGTTATTATTTCTCCGTTAACGTCTCAAGTTGTACGAAACGTTCAAACAATTGTCTGTTTTAAAGTGGAATACCGTTAAGGAGCTTGACTGTACGTCTGCCTTTAGTTCGTCATAACAAATACCGATCTATCTCGCAATATCTCTTTCAATCTCTTTCAATATAACCTCGTAATATTTATTTGATCAATTTACAGAAGCTTGGAAAAATGAATTCTATACGTAAACCCTTCTCATGGATTCCTGGCTATTTGTATACAGACAGTAAGACGTGGCGAAGGAACGATGTTATATTATGAGCACGAGAGCTCCCGCTCCGCGAACTCGCGAGCATCAATTTCGCAGAGGCTGTTGAATTTTTCGGTAGCGCGTAGGTTAAAATATTTTGATATTTACGAAACATTTTTCCAAAATATGGTATTAAGGACATAATCTACATTGAGGAGACTGAGGGCGACTTTGCTTTATACTATGTATATATTGTATTATTTACACTTCGTCTGATGAGGTTCCTCAGATCTCATCCAAAGGGAGGGGATAAAAGGATAAAAGAGATTTACAAAGAGAAAGTAATAAACAATTTAATTGTAGTGTTATTTTCAATTTTTGCAGAATATTGAACATCTCTGTTGGCGGGTACAACGCGATAACTGCGACTCGATCTCCTTTCTTCGACTTCACTCTCTATTTGATAATGAATGAAAATGAATTTCTTTTTTATTTTCGGCAAGATAGGACATTCTTTTTTTTAAAATTAGTCGAAGTATCTCAAGCCAGTATTTGGAAATTTAATATAATAAGGTTTTGATAGAACTTATGACCCTACTAAATATATTTTATAATCATTGGAAGTAGGTACTATAAAAATGCGAACTTAACCACATATCATGTGATATTTGTTAAGGTTTTTTGGAAATTGCTTGAAATATGACGATAATTGTTGTAAATGTCGGAAAAAATCAACTCGCCTGGGAGCTTTCATCGAAAACACCACCTAAACCAAACAACCTACAGCAAAACAATGTATAGTAGGATATTCCTAAAGGTCCTTCCCGTATCCCCCTTCCCCTTTCTATAGGTCCACAGAAAAATCTGCGATGTCACATATCTATCTTTTACGGATGCCTCATAATAGCCATTATTTTCTAAAAAAAAACGTATCTTATTTATGATGTTATTTTTTGAGTTCAGTATTAATTCTTATCCAAATAAACACTTTAGTTAGCTAAAGAATTAAATGTAGATTATAATAGTTTTTACACTACGAATAAAATTGCATATAATATGCTCTTCTATCCGTGTGAAGACAGGGTTGGTCACTAGGTTTTAATGAATTACTTGGAAACTATCGAAATAATGTAATTTCTCCCCTAGTTCGATATTCTTGTTTAGGTTTTGCAATAAAAAGAAAATTGCAACTTTTATCAATTTCGTCGTCTATCGTCCAATAGTTGAAAAGTGTTCTAATTATTTTAATACGTTTTTTTTTTACTTTTCAACGCATGACAGTGCTACCGACGATTATGCTTAAAATATTAGCAGAAAACGTCACTGTCAGCTTTATTATATACCGATTCGTGTTTCATAAATTTGTAAGATGCTATTAAAATTATTAATATTGTTGCATATGAATATGACTGACCGGTTGGCGCAGTGATAAGATACTTGCCTTACACGCTGCAGGTCGTGGGTTCGATTCCCACCCAGGACAAACATTTGTGTGCATGAACATACCTGTTTGTCTTGAGTCTGGATGTAAAGACCACCGGAGGACGGGCAGCAGCGTCCTTTTCTTAATACGGTGGAACTGAACATACTGCGATCGCCAACCCGTCTGCCAAGCGTGGCGATTATGGCACATTGCCCCCAGTGATGCGATCAATGGGGGAGGCCTAAGTCCAGCAGTGGACGATCATAGGCTGAGGTGGTGGATCCAGGATTATGATTTGGGGCTTGACACTACATTTTAAGGAGTTGGAGGCTTGACGATGGGGGGAACGAAACAATTTTAATGTAAATCATCAAAATTGGAGGGTACAACCCCCCCCCCCCCGGTGAGTCGTTTGTATTCATTAATTAAATCATACTAAACCTGTTTGAGTGCTAGATTTGTTGACTTGTGAGAACTGTTTTGTAATGCATTTAAGGCATTTAAATGCATTACAAAACAGTTCTCACAAGTCAACTCTTTTGTACATAACCGAAAAAAAAAGAAACAGAGGTAAAATAGCATGAGTGTAGACTTCTATGCATATTCACCAAAAATTTTACAATGATAGAAACTGACTTTATTTACGCTTTTTACAAATCAAAATTTTCGCAAACTATTAATTATTGTGAAAAAAAACTTTTTCATACACATATACATACTTTTTAATACAGTAATAACGACATTTTAAATGAAAGAGTATTCACCATCAATTTCACAATGATAAATAAATGATTCCATTCACATCATTATCAACACAATTTTTTTCGCACATTATAAATTTTTGAGAAAAACATAAATAAAACTTGCAAACATTCGCATAGTAAATAAGTCCGACATTTTGTAACAAGTCTATCATTTTGAATTGTCTAGTGTCTTGTGCTGCCCTCTATTGTAACATGTTCTAAAACTGAATAAGACCTTAAGAAATCATAATAAATATCTAAGAACATAAGCAATAACTACGTTGTAGATTTATTATACTTAAATAATAAACAAGATACAAGTCAAGTTGTTAAATTTAAAATAATAATTATGAATGTGAACCTACAGGGTAAACAAAATCATAGTGTAACTAAAACATGAATGAAATAAAGTTATAAATTATATTAACTTACCTGTAGGTTTAACGATAAAGTCAAGTCCATTGCCGATCACAGGTAAAGGCAGGGGACCTTTTACATCATTTATTTTCGCGTCCCACAACAAATTAAACCATGATAATAGTATTATAAATACGACGGTGGCGAATATCGAAAAAAATAAAATCATATTGGCCAGAAATTAATAAATCTAGAAATATAAAAATAATAAAGAACAATATTTTAATTAACTACCTACAAACAACCACCCAGATTAAGCCACTTAGCAATAATAATAAACGAAAATCAACTCGATCGACACTGCCATTGCCGCAAGTGGCAGGTTATGATAAATATATCTGTCTACAGATAAAGACATGTTGTTAGGGCTGTGCATATCAAACGTGTCTCGCTTTATTTTATATAGAGCGATAACTTGACTGTTTTTTCAACTAAATTATTATTTTCATAATCCTGTTCACGACATTAGGAAGTTTTATAATAGCATTTAATGTAATGGTTTTGTTATCAATACTAAGTGTTCCAATTTTATTTCCAAAATTAGAAAATGTCGCGACAGGTTATGTTGATAAAAGGGTAGCAAAAGAAATATTTATAATTATAGAAAGTTACTGTAAAAAATGAAAGACCTGACTGACTGTTTCTCAGGGACACCCCGGGGTGTCACTTCAAGGTTAATACGAATGACACTTTAATTATTCTCAAAATCGGACAAGTTGTGTAGGCTACACGAAGTCATAATACGCAAAGATTTTGTTTTGTAACTGTATTTAATTCAAAATCTATACATATAATAAAATCGTAACTGATTGGTGCTTGTTCATACAAATAAATTAGCAAAGCTATTACAGGGGGTAATTACCAATGCTATAGAACTCAAACAACGATTTTTAAAAATTTTGTCTGTTACATTGTTCGCGCTAATCTCAGAAACCGCTTAGTGGATTTGGATGCGGTTTTTACCAATGTGTTTTTATTTCATCTAAATCATAAAAAATAGACATTTTGAAATTGCCAATGAAACTCGACCTTCAATCTTTATTGTCTAATGGGCTGATCATGGTTCTACTTAGGTTGGTCGTTTCAGTTGACCGGATTTCGTGCTTATCACAAAGCTAGCGAAAAAAATTTGCTTTTAAAATTTTTACATTTTAAAAATAATAAAGTATCCTTGGATAATCTTAATCTTTTAAGATGTCTGTCACATATTGCGTAAAAAAATCTCGTCTCACTAAAAGTATATGGCGATTAAAGTAAAATTTAATTATTTATTTAATCAACTGTATAATAATGCAACATATGAACCTTCACTTAGCTCTAAAAGGTCAAATATCGAGTCCGCCTTCTAAGGGCGTCCTAAGATTTTAGGTGACATTTTAAAATCTATTAGTCGATAGCAAAAATGAGCGTAATTCAAGATAACTGACTCTTTTTTGTTATGCACTTTGTTAGGTTGTGTTTGTGTTTTTTCTTTCTGGCAATAAAATTCTTATTTTTTTTAAATTTAGGTTAGGTAACACTTAATTTAAAAAAGAACTGAATATATAAGTTGGTTACTTTTTCTTTCCTTGTAATCCCAACTAATGCTATAAATACGAAAGTAGCTCTATCTGTTACGCTTTTACGTCTAAATCAGTTAACTGATTTTAAGGAAATTTGGTAAAACGTTAGGTTAGGCAAAACAAGCACATTTCCTTTCCTTAGGAAAGGAAATGTGCTACATTACGTTGCGAAAAAAGTGTTGAAGGGGAAGGGGGGATTTTTTTAAAACCTACTTAACTGATCATCATTAAATTGTGTACACATATTCTTTAAGGTATTGGGAAGGATATAGGGTAGAACTTATTACAAAAAAAATACGGGATGGACGTTTGTCACCAGATGAACAGACTTGGACGAAATTTGGCACAGAGATAGATTATAGTTTAGAACATTACTCAGGCTTATATCCTGGAAAAATGTATGGTCTCCGCGGAACGTTTTTCACGCAGATATATGTATATGTTTGCATATAGATACATCATAAATGCCAGGCGGACGAAGTCGCGGGAAACAGCTAAAAATAAAACAATAGGAATTTAAATATGAAACTGCCGTTTAAATCCACTGTTTACTTTAAATAAGAATTAAATCTGCTTGGTGTGAGATTTCTTCTAGAGTTAGATATATGGCAGCGCTTAGACACTATGACTTTTATTAGAGCCGAGAGAATAAAGGTGATGACAAAAACTACTCACGAATATAAAATAAAGCGCCTGTTGGAAAACAATAGCAAAATTTTAGTACGTACTCAATCCGACATTGTTTTGGCAGATCGAATGTGAGTGTATTAAATCTCTCTTCTCATGAAGTATCAGCTGAGGAGCAGAAAGTGCTATCACGGGGCTTAAACTTTGCAATAACGCCTAGCAGAGGTACCGGTGGAGTCTGTAATTTCTAGAATCGAGAACTGTCTGATGCGCAATAAGGTGCCCGGACTGGAAGATGAATGCCTTAGACAGGAAATATCTGCTGTACTACGCAGACACAAGAGTCCGAAACTGAACACCACTAGGCAAGAGTTCCAGGCACAGATGTCTCTTCGCAATAAACCGAATATTCTCGTTTTATAGGCGGACAAGGGCAACGCTACTGTCATACTAGATACGGTTGAATATGAACAAAAAGTTGATCAACTGGTTAGTGATACCAGTACGTATAAAAAGGTCAACTACAACCCGACCGCCCGAACAACCGCCAAATTGAAAAAGATCTTGTCCTCATTGTCAAAGGGGGAGGAAAAACGACTATGCTTCTTGAACCCGACACCTCCTAAAATATATGGTCTGCCCAAAATCCATAAACCAAACTGGCCGCTACGTCCCAATGTAAGTCAAATCAACTCACCAACGTATAAGAGCTCACGTCACATGGCGAGTATATTGCAAGCTGTGACTGGAAAAACGTCGAGCTTTATTAGGGACTCCGCACACTTCAGTCATTTGTTGCAAAACGTAAAGATTCAAGATGACGAGATAATGGTCAGCTTTAATGAGGCATCTCTGTTCACTAACGTATCGGTAGCGGAAACTGTTGAAATAATAAAACAACGCCTAATTGTTAATAACTTGCCTACTGAGTACCTAAGTCTATTGGAATTGTATCTTAAGAGTGGCTATTTCCTCTAGCGAGGGAATTTTTATTTGCAAGTGGATGGAGTGGCGATAGTCTCACTAGTAGCGCCAGTGGTGGCCAACATATTTATGGAAAGTTTCGAGACGGAATCGTTGAATAGTGCGCCAATCAGCCCTAGATACTGGTGGAGATAAGTGGACGTTGTGTTTGCCATAGTTTCCAGACAGGACGTACGGCAGTTACTGGACCACCTGAAAAATATACATCCGAGGATACGGTTTACGACGGTGGAGGAAAAAGATGGAACCCTCCCCTTCTTAGATGTGTTAGTGAAGCGTGAATCGAGTGGTAACTTGGTACATACGGTGTTCAGAAAACCGACACACACTGATCGGTACTTAAGGGCGGATTCCCACAAAAAATAATTCTTTTACATTAATACCCCCCTTTTAAACTTTGTTTAGTTTTCATGAGCTTGCTTCCTCGCTTCGAAATATCGAACTCAAAAGCGTGTTAAGAAATCTATTCTGGAGCTGTGGCACTGACGTTTCACTATTTGATACCGTCAATTGTCAATGTCACAATTCTATTGATTTGAAGCGTTTGATGTTATTTTCCTGAGATTTTTAAAACACCAGAAACGACAGGTTTCTGATTAAATAGTTTTACCAATTCACTAAATATGTCCCTTAATTGGTTACTTAGTGCTAAAAAACCAGTATCTGTCTTCGTCGGTTGGTGTTTGGAAATTGTTAAGGTTGTATTAAGGTTATAAAACAACTTAACACAATTGATTGTCTGTTTTAGATTTTGTCCGCAATGCCAGTAAAAAGACAGGTGGAAGTACGAGGAATACAAACTGCAAAGTTAAGCCTAAGCACAGAGGTTGGAAAGTGCAAGATGGTCACATTGTACAAGCCGGCAAAATCTTAGCAACTCAAAGAACTACCAGGTTTCATCCAGGCTTAAATGTAAGGATGTACAATTTATAGTTTAGTTATTTTGTATACGTATAATAAAAACGGTATAAAAAATGAGGCTAAAAACAACATTGCTAATTTAACCAATTCAAGACCGATTGCCACAATGTGTGTGCAATTGTTTTCCGAGGCTATAAGATGGCCTGCACACTGTGTGTGCAACAACTGTATGTGCAATTATCAGTTATTCTGAGTAACCTAGTTATCAAAATAAGATTTTTATTGAACTAATGAAATCTGTGTAATCTTATTTATGTGAATTCACTTATTTATGTGAATTGGGTGATTTTCATAGTAAACATGTTTTTTTATTTATTAAAAATGAACAATATAAAGAAAAAAATTGCTCCTGGGGACTATGTTTTAAAAAAAATCTTTGTCTTGAATGGGTAAATAAACAATACAATTTAAGGTTATAGAAGATTAAATGTATAAAAAAGTTACCATGGAAATAAACTGACACCTACATACAACTCTAACTTTAACCATTCATTGATACAAATTAAGGGGTTTTAAGTCCTGAAATGTTTCATGACATTTCCTAATTTGCCTATTGTATAAGAAGCAACAGTTACTGAAACAATAATTGTTTATTTCAATTTCATAGGTGGGATTTGGACGTAATGGCACATTATTTGCAATTGAAGCAGGTAAAGTGGTTGTAACATGTGAGAAATTTGATCCTAACTGGGACCACACATGGGTGCAGAGGAATTATGCTGGTAGAACAAACCAAAACATATTCAAGAAATACTATAATGTCATACCAGAGCCACAGCACAACAGATTTAAATTAATCGATGAAGTTTAAGTTATGTTCATAGTATAAATAATTATTTAGTCATTAGTAAAATAAATTAACAATTCTGTGTTTTTTTTTCAGTCTTCCACTGAGCAAATTTGCTTTATTTAATTTTTTATAGCAAACTGTGACAAACGAGTAAATGGTCATTTGCGACAAAATAATAAGTTGTAGATGTATTGCTTATTCTTAATGAGCAGAGGAAGGGATAAACAGAAAAAATAATAATTATTTTTCCTATCTATCTCCTTCTCACCCCTTTTTTATTACTAAAGGATGAGTAAAGAAAATAGTAGACCAGGAATATTCACATAATAGGGATGTCCATCAGAAACATTGAGACTTTACCTGTTGCTATTCTCATCAGTCAGAATCAAGAACTTTAATTGTTAAAAAAATTTACGTAATTTATATTTCGGCTGTAAAACATGGTCTATGGATGTAACAGACTAGCTGTGCCCCACAAACTTACCAGCTGCACTGTTTGTTGACAGCTCCTAAGCATGTTGTTAAATATAAAAATAATCCTATTTACCTTAATTAAGGTAAATAGGATTATTTTAAAAATATTGAAATCTGATTATTAGTTCCTTAATGTATTTGTACTTTAAATGTACTTGTAAAAGGAGGAATGAAGAGAGAGTGGCAAGACCGATCTATTATGCTAAAGTGAATGTTTCTTACTACGGTGGAACATACTGTTATCGTAAACTTGGTCTGCCAAGCTTGGTGATTATGGCACATTTCTCCCAATGATGCGATCAATGCCTGTGTCCAGCAGTGGACAATCATAGATGAGGTGAATGTCTCAGAAAAACTTATAACAATGACATTAGTTACATCCTAAAGAAAGGCAATATAAGGAGTACCCATAACCAACTAGCATGTTTTCATGTACTGAGTAGAGGAGGCGATAGTGGTGTGCCAGGATCGCGCCATTTGGAAAGCTGTAATCTTTGTCCTCACTCTGGGTTATATGCATTTTACGTTTCATTTTTTTTTAATTTAATTTTTAAATCATGGACAACAAATTATCAGTGCCACCGCGTGCCAAATATTTGTATTCGCATTATGCAAATGGTGCAATCACGCATTTTTTCTACGTTTACAGTCTCGGGTGCTAGATGGC
The DNA here is from genome assembly GCA_018246295.1 of Papilio alexanor hazarajatica. Classification (NCBI taxonomy): domain Eukaryota; kingdom Metazoa; phylum Arthropoda; class Insecta; order Lepidoptera; family Papilionidae; genus Papilio; species Papilio alexanor. The sequence continues at coordinate 9,195 of DWLR01006364.1, forward strand.
ACTGTTTTAAACTCATCACATTTTTCATTAATTCATTCATCTCAACCTATTTTTTTATTAAATACTTATTTACTATTTATGTGTAATGTAACATTTGTGTTATTGTGTCGCTTACTTCTTTACGAAAAATATTGTCCACGCGATTGTTCAGATTCATATACAGGTAAGCGTGAAATACCTATTTCTTGTTTGGCTCTTTGACAACATAGAACCCACGCTGGACGCATGCAAGCACGAACGCGCAAGTATACGCTGTTTCAAATCAAGATCTAAATTTTGTAAACAAAGGACCTCAACTTTTACGCTGAAATTTTTTAATTGAAATTTAAAAATTTTCGGTAAATAACTTTTTCTCACATTACTTTACAATATAAGCTATCAATATTATAAATTTCACTTTACTTTATTTCATTATTGCTTTAAAAATACAACATTTCAGATGAAACTTTTGAAATAATGTATTAACCATCTCTTATGTGACTTTGGTTTACAAAGCTTTGGCCTTGATTTGGAACAGCGTGGTCATGTACACGGAAGCCGATAGAAACAAGAAACTAATATTTTGTTTTTAATGTAAAAGCTAATATTTAATGTATCGATACAGCCGGGTGCAATTGTGAATAATTAAATATATTATTTACAAGAATTGAGAAAAAAACATACGGTACCATTTTTAGCTATTTGAAAGTTTGTCAAAAAATGAAACAGGTAAGGTGAGGAGATTGGGGATTTTCCGGCTTTGAAATTACATCCGGTCTGACCGGAAGTTATCCATACGACCGGCTGGACTGCAGTACGTACAGCTTATCAACGTTTCTGTTAACTTGCAGGGTATATGGGTTAAAAGGTTCTTTTACTTTTCAAATGATTTTGCATCACATGCGTCATTACATATCATACGATTTTGTTAAGGTTATAACGCA
>DWLR01006365.1:0-10117 GCA_018246295.1 Papilio alexanor hazarajatica
TCTTGGGTGGGAATCGAACCCACGACCTGCGGCGCGACAGGCAAGTGTCTTGCCACTGCGCCAACCGGTCAGTCACTGCGCCAACCGGTCAGTCACTGCGCCAACCGGTCAGTCACTGCGCCAACCGGCCAGTCACTGCGCCAACCGGTCAGTCAATTTATATTTCAAACTATTACTACTATTATATTTCAAACATTATATTTAAAATTAAATGTGTTGTACATTAGGTTTATAATATTACCATTACGCGGGCCAGCTCGTTTGTATGCTTGATTTACTTCCATGATATTACCTCCATTACGTACAGTACATAATAAAATAGATTTACTGGAATTTTACTACATGGCAACCCAAATATAAAACAATTACGAAAATGTCTCGATATTACTATGTTTATTCTAAAAAAAGTTAAGTGCATACTCAGTTCAAATTATTAAAATAAAAGTAATATGAAATCGGATTTATTTAGAAAGTTGAAGCTAGTTTGTTTTGCGACAGTACACTTATCGGAAAGAGTTGTTGTATGAGAATTCTTCACCTATACTTAAATCGAACTTCAAAACCATACGAAAGAAAAGATCGTCCGGTCGACTTCAACTTTGATCAACGCTTCGAGAGTAAGGTCTTGAAATCTATCTCTGTTATCGCTGTTTCCTTTCTTCTACTTTAAGATTAAATGTCGTGTGATCGCATATGCACATATATTTAAAAAAAAATGGTTAAACATTCTAAATATATTCCATATTTTTGCACTGTTATTATTATATTGGACGTTGCTTAAATGGAGCCGAATTTGAACATTAAGTACATAATGGCTTAACGTATGGTTAAGTAATTCGCGCGGTTACGATCCTCTCTGTCAGCTAGACAATATGTTTCGCGCCTTAGTTGTTGCAAAACATTTAAAAAGACTTATATTCTTTTAATGCACACTGCTTCATAAATAACCATTTTGGTATGTTGAAACGTTTATCAAAGTTTACGAAATTATATATCGGCTCGGCTGTAGGTATATGCATTAATTATAAACAAACAACAACTAAGACTGGGGTGTTAAGGGATAAGTTGGGAAGGTGCGACAACGACGGTCGTTACTTAGTGCGCCGGGAGGCTGAGACGCCGTAATCCGGCGCTGGCAGCCGAAGCCCCGCTGAGCACTGGAAAATCCTTTAACGTAAGTACAAGATATAGGTTATTATTTTGTGTGTACAGTCCCAAAATCTCAAAAGAACTTTACGCAGAACATTGTGTGAACTGAGTAGAAAATGTTCTTTTGAATAATGTTCAATAAGTCATGCTCTGCGCCTATGAATCCTTAAATATGGGTACGAATATTACGGAATCGCTATTTGCATGATTCTAGCGAACGTCACTCACTTTACGTGTCAATGCATGTCTGCGCATATTGTCGTGCATTCATCAGAAACCGAGTAGCCATGATACGTCTCTGGAGAATGTCTGCCTGTTCGGTATACATTCTCCTAGCGCATTCGATGCGGCCACCGTATTTGTTGGCAACTACTTCTCAAGAATTAAAATGAAAAGGTGGAAACACTGTGAATTGGAAGAGGAAATATGGAAATTATTTTTTCTTTGTTTTGTTATGGTTACGATTTTATGATCTTTCAGCCTTCAACAGTTGTTTGTCCGATAAGAATATGTATTACGTATGTTATGCGAAAAGTAGCCATTTATCAACTGCCATTACCCTCGTTCAGTTTGTCGAGGAAAACTTATTACTTTATAGCCAGCAGCGATATGCTTACGCGTTGGGTGAGAGCTAATGTGTTGCGGACAATGGGGTACTCTCGCCGCTCCAAAAGTAGCAAAGTAAAATAAATAATCTTGGATACGAATTACACCTTTTTTGTAATAAAACATGTTTTAGAACTCTTTTTATTAAGTAGCGAAATACGGAGTTGTCGCATTGGTTTTTTTTAATTATATTTTACATACAACAGTAAACAAAATATCTGGTACATTGAATATAATACAGACTGCGAATCATCGAAAGCTAAAAAAATCTTACTCAACGACAGCTGCAACAAAAACTGTGATCAATACTTTTTTTAACTGGCATTCAGTTAACGAAAATGATACGTATAACCGCAGCACATGAAACGAACAGGCTCGTTTGTTCCATCGGCCGCGCCGCGTCAGTGGTCGCGCGCTCTAAGGTTCTTTCATTTAACTTCATTTCTTCTAAACACCATATAAAAAGCTTCATTCATCTAAACACCATAAACGTATGTTTTTCCAAATCGCAGAGATACGAAAGCGAAGCAAACATGTAACGCGGACTTCGCTCTGTCTTCGATTCGGTTTCGCGTAGTGAGCCTATATGAACGTTTTGCGGGAACGAACTGAATCCATTTAACAGTCCGAAACAAAAACATCTGTTGCAAGAATGACCGCTCGACCGGTGAAATACTCCGACCTCACAGAAGACAGGCGTGAAGTAGAAATATTCTGCGTTTTGTCTGATGAGTGAACCTCAGGCAAGGTCTAATTTTAGTCGTCTTCCTTTTATCACCCTTTTTTCATAAGGAAATATCCACTTTTCTGTATATCCCCTCCTCTGGGTCTTAAAGGTTTGCAAGATTTGCAACTAGCAAAGATGCTCATGGGTAGCGGCCACTAAGGTGGCCGCTTGCTCATTTGCTACCATCCTCTATAAAAACAATGAGCGTGATTGCATTTATTTTTTCATTACATTTAAACACAGACTGATTTTTATTTCGTCAAATTTATCCAGTTATATGCAATTTTATATATTTTCTTTTTGACAAAATCTAATAGTAAACGTACATAAAAATAAAGAAAAAAAAACGCCAAAAAGAGGAGTGTAAGCAGAACAAAAAATTTAAATTGTAAATTTAGAATTTTTTAAATTTGGGTTATTAAAAACATATATTAAAAACTGAAAATAAAAGACTAATCGTAATTTATTTTTGTTAAAATATTTTGTCAATTACTGATCTTTTGACGATTTTGTTATATTAACCTCAAATTAAGTTTTTCTTGCTTTGCAACGCTGAGTAGTGAGATAGTCAACCTTATGCTCCCAGGTGATATGATAAAATTATTAATAAATTAATTTTTAATTCCACTTTGGTTTAGTCGCAGGTCGTGTGACTCAGATGATTTAAATTTGCAATTGATTAAAGTGGAATAACCCATTTTTAGCCACTTTTTTGCCAAAGTAAGCAAAATCGTTGCGCAAATTAAACGTAGAAAATAAAAACGACATTTCGCACTTTGTCAAAGAATACGTGTGCTCAATTAGCAAATTACAAGAAATCACCTCCACCACCTCCACCACACCACACAGGAAACCACTTGGTTCCTCACTTCGAGTGTCAAATCTTTACTACATAAATCGCATTATTGAAATAAGTTTGATATTAATCTTTTTATAAATAGTGAAAAGTGAGTGAAATAAACAAATCTACAAGACACCTTGTCATATAAGACCACGCTCGTCGACAACTCAGTGTAATACGAGTTACATTGAGTGGTCGACAAAGTAGAACAGTCGTTACGGAAGAGTCCCCCGGTTAGTCAGCTCCCTCCATAAATTATGAAGTGGCCGTTTTCCCGCTAAGTTCGTTTGGAAAGCTGGCTTTGAGTTATCGCCGTGTGTTACTCAGACCGTGACGAAGGCTTCGATGGAAGCTGAGACGAAGGCTCGTCGATTGTTATAAGCATGATGTATTTACGGAACTTTAATACGGCTTTTAGGAAACTGTCAATCACTAGATACTATATTATACCTTTATAAATAAAGTTATGAATATGATGATACGAGAAAATGTATGGAAACAATTTTCAGTTCGAGACTTTTTAAAGGACGGGAGTCTCTATTGTACGTGTAAACTCGTGAAACCTGGTAAGCCGTGAAATAGGCGGAGGAACGCATACCGTGGAGACGTTGAGAAAAGCGTATGTCTTGCAGCAATTATGATACTGATCATACTTATAAAATGAGAAAATAACACTGTACACATGAATCCCAATGTTAAAATAAAATTCAAAGAAAAGAAAGTTGTGTTAAAAGTCCACGTTTAATGCTGCACCGCCATCAGCTGCCAAGAAGCGGCGTCTTGAAGGCTCTGCGAGTTAATTGTGTTTGGATTTTAATGTCTGGAGGAAATTGAATTTGAAGATCTGCACGAATATCAATGGATCAAGTCGTATCTAGACAGCGATCTCGTCCATTGTTCAAACACTATCTAGCTCCAGTTTTGCATCAGTAGTTGGAACGTCGATATCATCGCTTCCAATCTCGTGAACTGCTTCTAAATTAGTTTTACTTCATAATTAATGTCAATATTTATCGTTACAAAGTACTTTACTTGCAAATTCTAACTTAACAGATGTTATTTTAAATATAAATTAGTAAACAGATTACGTAGGATCTTTTAGCAATATTATGATCTTTTTTAATTTATATTTAAACATGAATTAAAGAAATCATCAAAATCTAAAAATGTTAGGTTTACTTAGTTATAAATAAACGATAGAAAGACGTACGTAGCATTCGTAAGCAATATGTAATTTTTATTTTGTTTTGTAAACTGTGTAGGATGGCACTTTTCTAACACATTTGCGTTAAACAAAAACGCTTTAGTTATATTTTCGATCAATACAACTATGGATTCTCAGTATAAGAATGTACTCTCACTCTCAATGTACACAAGATACAAGTTTAGTTAAACTTCTAGCATTGTATAGAACAAGTTAAGTAATTTGTAACATTCGATTGGTCGTCGAATTGTTTTGTTCGTGCTGTAATTCCTCAGAAGCGACAAGAATGTGGGCGGCGGGCGGGCGTGCCAATTAATTTGGTTAGTTAGCATGGTCGCGGCGTCGGTGCGCATTGTTAGTCTCGACCGGCTCCGCTGCGGCGCCGTGAGACACTTTGTTACGAACAGTTAGGGGAACTAGTTACAGTTGCAGAATGTCGCCATTTGAACTGCGATTGCTTCAATTGTTTGCCGAATTTATGACAGGGTTCATGTTATTTTGATACTAAATCATTTCGTGTTGATACAGGAGAAGAACAATGAAATAGGTTTGAAGATGGAAGTTTAGTAATAAACTGTATAGACGAAATCGAAAAAAGTATTTGTATAGTTCGATCATCGTTCACATTTTGGTGATTAACTTGAAATGTAACAACCAACCTTATTTCTTTTACATTATTGTATGCTTATTTTAGTAACAGCAATTTCTCAAAATAACATTAATTAAAACAAGTAATCACCACGAAAAACTTCTAAGACAGTCTAATTGTTTACTGTCATCTCTGAGCCCAGTGATTTCAATTTGGGAACTTCACGTAATATAACATGACGAGTAGCTGCGTAGTGGTCACTCGACGTGTCTCTCGTACGGTCTCCATGAATATTATACCAGCGCTTCACTTAGTATCAAATAGTTGTCGGCGACTGGAAATTACCAAGTGCCGCTTATTAATTGTGCCACTTGGCAAATGAATAGATGACAGCATTGGGAAATAAAATATACCAAATCTATTACACTAAAATGCCTTAATGTTATTGCATTATTTACGATTAGGTTTCGAGCTGAACGGTCAAATGAATGTGATCATACTTAACTTGAAATGTATTGGGCTGCAGTTCAGCGTAAAACTGACGCAAGTCATGCCTATTTTTGAATGCCAATTTTCTCACGCACATTTTACATTTTCTGCTAATTCTGCCGTAAGATACTCGAGAGTTACCATCATAGTTCTTTATTTGTAACACTTGAATAAGCAGTTTTAGTTTTGAACTTAAATTTATTACTGCGGCGGCGTCTTTCCATTCTATACAAGGCCAGAACGCCACAACGGGTGTGCACCTAATCTCATTCAAAGGGAACTACTTTGAAAGTAAAACTATTTACTAAAGTGTTATTTAATAACAGTTCCTTGCAAGTAAGTCGCATTAGGTTGGGGGAGGGTGGAATTCAATTTACCAATGTTAATTGGTTGCTTTGAGATTTCTGCTGAATAAACAAAACTTGTCATTGCAAAATCTTATTAGTTTACAGTGTATAAACATACGTAAATTTAATATTTAACGTTGAACAACACTCAACTTATACACTTATAATAATTGTAACATAAAAGTAAATGATTTGCTTTAAGATTTAATTTACATTATACATTTCTTTGGGTGAATTTCAGATCACAGTACATGTTACGGTCCTAAAATTAATTTTTACTAGTGTTGAGGACTTCGTGTTTCTCATTAACTTTGTTGATATGATTTTTTTCCATACTAGAAGTAGCACTTTACAAATTTTATATAAATGTACAATAAACTATTAAAATATTAAGGCTAATTAATTGTTCACCATTATATTCACACGAATATTTTCAATTTCATTTTATTTTCTTTAAAATGTTTTTGTATATTTTAAGGACCTGTCATCCGTATACAGACAAACTAATAACTTCTATTTGTATCAAAATAACGATACGGTTTTCAATCGTCTGCGCTCGCCACATGACAATTTAATTAACTCTTGAATGGTGGATACGTTTCTCTGCTGTCATTATTAAAAAAAATATATATGTGCACTCTATTTACAAAAGTTCAATTTACTACGAGGCTTTTAACGATGTAGTAGTAATACTTCGTAATACATAATCGATGACCGATTATGTTTCGACTAGATGTAATTTTTATAGATATTTTATAAAGAGATGGCAATTTTACCTCGTATACAATATCGATGGTATTGTTCGCCCTTAAGCGGAACATATTCAAAATATTTTTATTGTTATCTCATATATCCTCTTTTGTGTTTTTGTATTTTCTTCTGGCAATAAAATGGTTATTTTATATTAGAACTCAGCACGAATACTGTTGTCGTTTGGATTTAAATGAAACATGTGCGTCGCGTCCGCAGCAGCATTACGCGTTCGCGTCCCTCCCGTTCCGTGTCCCGCGGAGTTTTGTGTTTGAGTAAGATCTCTGTGATCGATCAACCATTATTTATTGTCAAAACTGACAAAGCCATCACTAACATTTCAATTTTTTTCCTATATGGAGATCGATATGTTACGTTAACTCATACTGTAAGAATTCGTTTTTCAGTTCTCTAGTTGATATAACTTCTTGTGGCGTATACTTGAAGGTGTATGCTAAATATATTTTTACTTCCTTTATTAGATTGCATCCTGTTGCTATATCTGTTTACCGTATCATTTCTAAATATGGTAGAGTCTGCAATAACAACATCTGTTATCGAATGGCCCACTCGACTGGAAAAATACACCTTACTCAGTCGAGACGTAGAAATATTCTGCGTTTCGACTGAGTAGTTGAGGTGCAGGACACCTAATTTTAGTCTTCATACTCGTCCTATCCTTTTTTAAAAGAATAGGTGGGAATGGAAAAAATATCTGATGGGGAGGGGGATGGATAGGATAAGGAAATGTCCATTTTTTCTGTTTATTCCCTCGTCTGTCAATTAAAGGTGGGAAACGCATCTGCAACTCGCAAATACTTATTGCAGATGTCTATGGGTAGCGGTTTGCCATCTTCTTGTATAAAAAGTATCCGGTATTACTAATTATGATGCTCCATGGTGAGAGAAATATCAACTGTGACGAATTCGAACAGCAATTTATAAGTTGAATCTAACGCTCAATCTATAGTAAACAAATTTATTCAAATAGAAATAGAGTACCTTTGGTGCCTACCAAAGGTACTCTCGATTTCTTATTTCGAAATTCATAATTGTCAATCTCATGCTATCTCTTATTCACTTAAAGACGGTTAAGTGGCTGGCTGGTACATAATGGAATGTGGCAATTATCCCGTCCTCGAGTGCTAGTGGCCACTTGAAATATTACCGCAGACGTTTGCAGGGAATGGGAAACGGGACTCCGAGATCATAATTGATGCAAACTTCAAGCACGTAATCACGTCGTATAAATTGAGGTGTTTGAAAATTATAGTATGTAATCATATACAGTAAATCATATGTCATATATTAAATTCCATTTTGATTATTGATTTTGCCACTTTTACTCATTATTTCTATTGCAAGTCTTAAATAAATATCAAAGATATGCTGCGTCAACTACATTCAATTTTACCTTTATCCGTATTAACCTACTTCAAAATGATCTTTTTATACGGAACTGTTTATTTTTATTACAAAATTTAAAAGATTATCTTCAGAACATATACATATAAATAATCGCAGAATAGACGTTTCAATATTGTTAATATGCGATGATAAGCGTCGGCAATAAGATCGTTTATCAGCCATTAAATAAGCGAACTTACTATTTCTGTCTTTGAAATATTATCATATTAAAATTTCGATACACTAAAGATATAATACAATGGAAATAAAGACATATAACATTGTACAATAAATATTTTGAACGTGAGTTAAATGTAACCAATCTCATTCACGCTATCGAATTCAAGCTTTGATATATTTCCCTCAAGAGCTATAGGACTATTCTTCTGTTAGGTATTGAGTAGGCAGAGATGTGAGCAAAGTTGTAGTTTTTGTAGAACAAAATAGGCAATATACAGTGCAACAATAACCTATATGTTTCTTCTTTTCAGCCAATAATTGCCCACTGCTAGGCGTAGTGATTGCCACAAAGATCAGTCCTCTGTCAGCAGTATCTATTTTCACAGAATGTAACAAAAATTTCGAATATGTAGTTTAATTTTAACGTCAGGAAATTTGACGTCAATACTAAATTAGCTAATACAATATCAGCGCTGTTGTTTAATTTGTCGGCGAATCGTTTCAGTGATTAAAACCGTATTTCATAAATGAACGTTGAATGTAGTTTCATATTAGTTCTGCATATGCTCAAAATTTGCATTTGTTTATTGTGAATTCGCAATTTTGTGTAGTGAGGATCGCTGTAGGTAGGTGACAAACTATTTTTTTCTTTAATAAACTTCTTTTTGAGTTATTATTTTCAAATATAAAAATTACATCCAGCCTAATAAAACTAAGTTATAGATAATTATTTGCCATTTTAAATTTAGACAAACATATCAAAGTATTCATGGTTGAGGAATGACAAGTGTATGATTCTTTTATTTTAGAATTTTCTGTCAGTTTATAACAAGCATAGAGAGATCATAAACTGACGAAAGTCATGATCGGTCGGTATAATACATTTACTTATTTTTGTTTCCAAAATGTACTTTAACAAAATCTCACGTTAGACACGCAATATTTCTTCGAAAATAAAACAGCCAGAAGTAACTCTCCAAGGATCATAAATCTTTTATTGACCGTTGTCGCGGAAAAGTTGCGGCGCGGAAGTGCTGGGGCGCTGTTATTGTGTGCAGTTCAGACGCGACCGAGCAGTAGGGCGCCGATTGTGCCGAACATGATATATCGCCAACACTAAAATTCCTTCAAAACATTGGAAACTATGTATTGTAGAATGAGATTAATATGGAAATTATTGAAGCATTTTTAATGCGATAATTCTATCCATTCAATTGTAAACGAAAAACTGATATATGTTAATTGACTTAAATATTTAAATAAAACACTGTCACAATAAACTTATAAAAGTAGACTTAAAATGGTAAACCATATTCAACTGAAAATTTAATTTAATGTTTCACGTAAGTGCTTGAACATGTAGGCCATTTCGACGTTTCTTTAAATTAAATCAATATGGTGAATATTTGTTCCAAATTCATAATATGTACTCAAGAAACCTTCCAGAAAAGTTTGTTGAAACAAACATAGCGGCTCAATGATGCCGCGCTGCTGCTGTTGGCTCTTCAAATAAAATCATCTCAAACACACCACATTGATGCAATACAAACATTTTCTATATTAATGTATTTACGCTTCCTTGTTGGTCGCAATTAATTATTAAATATCAGATGACAACATGTCGAAAATTTCATAAAACATACGGCTTTTGTGGAACCATTTAAAATAATTTTTAAAACATTAAGTGTTTATTAGGTATACCGGTATGAAATGAGCGTTTTTTTGTGAAAATAAAACACTAATTATTAATAGGAAAGTAAAAAACATTTCATTCAAAGTATTGGCCATTGTTTTCTACACATTTTGACCACCTTTCTGGCAATTTGTG
>DWLR01006366.1:0-10116 GCA_018246295.1 Papilio alexanor hazarajatica
TGTATGTGTGGGCGATTTTATTGTAAAGCAATAAAACAACTATTTAAATTGAAAAGAACAATAATGTCAAACATTTACTTTACTTCTTTATTAGATAGAACACATTCGCTTGGATCTTGGGTCAAACGAATCTTTGAAGTGTTTCTAATTTATTATTATTTTTTATTTTGTTATTATTTTTATTTTTAATATTATCGTCGAATATAAAAAAAACCTTATAAGCAGAGTCGACTTAGTTCATTCAAATTAAACATCAAACGATACGAAAGCATTAAAAAACTACGAAGTTCCCTAGGCACAGGCTCTTAAGAGAGATGTTTCGTGTCTGTGATAGCGTCGATGACAGCTAACGTTTCTGTTGTGCATTAACGACCGTAACAGATGCATCGGCCTAGCAAACAGCCGAGCGAGCGGCGAGCAGCGCGCAGGGGGCGGAGGCAGGCGGCAGGCCGCTGTCCACACAACCAATGCATCTGCATCAAACATCCGCTTAGTGATGTGCCCGCACACCAAATCTCGTACACTGAATTAGTTCTTTTAGTCTATAGCGATTATGCTACAAGTTTTATATATGTATAATAAAATTCAATTTGTTGTTTGTGTGTTTGCAGAAATGTAATGTATACAAATTGTATCAAATATTGGTTTGAATAACTTCATAAAGATAGCGTATATCCAAATGTAAAATTTCACAATAACACATAGCCAACGAGTTTAAATAATGATTGACAGTCTGTTAGTAATACATGAAATAATTTATAGAGGTATAATAATGATATTTATAAGTATAAATTTTGTGTTTTTCAGTGAACTGGTGGTTGGAATAATCCTTATTCTACCCACACGCAAAATATGCTTCGATCGTGTTGTTTCAGAAAAGATAGCTTCCTATTACTACGACATTTGCATAAATTTAAAATAAGTTCCATATTTGTTTTCGTCAGTAAAAAAAAATACAAGTTAGTAAATATGTCTGAATGTGTAAGACCTCAACGACCAAACTTTGGGCATCACTAGCGTTGACTTCGTGTTCTTCTTATTAACACTGTTAAGCTCAGTCATGGCGCTGCGTGCTGTGGGAACAACGAAAGCTCGGAACTAATCGGCCTATTAAAGCTTTCGAAACTTTTGTTGAGTTTCAATCGGCACCACTCGCACCCAACACAGTATCTTTGATTTTATTTGGATTCTATGTATTGATAACACTTTATTGAATTTAACAATTCCCCCAACATGTATGTAGCTAGGATCCTGAGAGAATATTCCTTTGACTAATATTATATTACAGAATCACTACGCTGTAAGTTATGCCATTTGAATGTAACATCGTAACGTAATCGTTACTTTATGATAAATTATTGTCATTGCCAAATTTAGGTCCTACGTCACGTAGGCGTAAGACACTCAGAAAGTTTTTCGAAAATTAAAAAGTGTTATATAGGTATTTTTTAACAGCGTCTGTACAAAGTTACATGCGTCTGAACCAGTTCTCGAAACACTTTTTCCAGTTCGCAGATACCTCGTTTACAACCTGTTCGCGCATCTTCTGGCGATGAAAATTGTATCCCTTTGAGTTGATTTTTTAGTTTCGGAAATAAAAAGAAGTCACACGTTGCTAGGTGAGGGCTTTAGGCAGGGTGACCAAGGAGTTGGATTGGCGTGCTATCCAGGAAGCTCCCTCGTTTTGGGCACGGTGTGCGCGGGCGCGTTGTCGTGGTGGAGCAGCAGCCGGCGGAGCCCTGTGTTTGGTCCCTTATTTTTCACAACAGAGAAAACTTCTGCCAAGCTTTCGCTAGTATACTATTCGGCGTTAATGCTTTTTTGGTCCCGTAATGGAATTGACACCAAGTAGCTAGTCAAATTGAAAAAGCTCGTGATCAAAATCATCCCTCCGCTTCTAATCGCATCGCTTTGGTTATGTCGTACGACACATGAAATCGTAAAAATTCATAGCGCGACAATGTTTCCGGCGCAGATCCATTTTTAATGAGACACGATAATTTAATTAACTTGCAATAAAATGGACGGAAGTTTTGAAATTGATAAGAACAATAATATTTTAGAAAGAAAGAATAATATTTTAAAAATAGATTATAATTAACCAGTCTCTCTTACATATTGTTTTTTGTAACACTTTCTGAGTGGCCTGGTAAATACTTAGAAAACGTATACCATATACAGACGTGATTAAGAAACTTTTATTAATTTACATGTAGTTAAAAATACATCGAGTTTTTATTTTTCTTTATCACAATTAGGTCGTCCTTGAATACAAAGATAACTGCTGTTGGAAACAAAGACAGATAACCAATAAGTAATATATCTATTTGGCTCAGTCCTAATACGTCTTTTCTTTCCCATCCACACAACGTACTTGTTTATCAGAATATAACAAGAGAAGGATAGGAAGGGAAAGAGAATTTGACAGGGAAAGGGATGGATACGAGGAGGAAATTAAATGTATTTAAAGGTAGGCAACGCATTTGCAACTCGCAAATGCTTGTTGCAGATGTCTATGGGTAGCGGTAACTTATGTGACAACTTGCTCGTTTGCCATCTTCTTGTATAAAAAAATGAAAAAGCGTGTGTAATTTTTGGTCTAGCATTATATTTAAGTTCTTAGATTCTTATGTTTATAGGATGTGTAAAGAGTTAGATTTGTTACAACTAATTAATTATTAAGAACTTTGCTCCTTGATATGCAATAAATATAAATCTAAAATCAAATTACATTTAATTTTAGTCAAGTTTCAAATTCGGCTTGAAGATGTGTCGTAACAGATAAACTTGATACAGGACATACGAGGTTTTGTTAATGAGTTTGTGTATATATGTCAAAACAATTGAACATTTAAAATTTTCCTGTTTATTAAAAATGAAATATTATGTTAATTAAGGCAACAGGCACGGAGATGTCCGCTTAAGAGTGCGTTTACGAGACCGACGGAGGCGGTAGGCACGCCTTGTATGGGGCCACTAATGAGGCTTCGCGGCGCGGGCACGCCAGGCACGCCGCTCCACAGTTTTTCCCATTCCTCCGACCTTGTTAGCTCGGCACAGATTCGGACATTCTATCAAGGCCTTCTGCGTATTTTAACGTTTCATCCGTTGTGCATTTGAAAGCTTGTATTTCGAATTCAGTTTAAGTTTTACGTGAAATATATATGTCCCTTAGGCTAGCAATTGGTCGTAAGCTGTTATTGTAAAGAAAAAAATTATAGAAATGATCTTTAATAAAAGAAAGGAATCAAAAATATCGTGTTTTAGCTATTTAAAGACGCTAAGTGACGAAACAGCAATAAAAGCCCCACCCAACAGCACATTTACGCTGTTCTCTATAAAATATTGTACGTATAGTGTAGCTTTATTGTATGTACCTAGTCGTGTATTTTGACGATTACCTTACTGATGAAAAAACATTAAAGTAGAATGTAAAAATCACATTTTGATATATCAAATTATTTAAGTCATCAATCATTATCATCTCCCTGCGCTTTTCCCACTTGCGTAGGGTCGGCACAGTATGTACTACTCTTCCATATATCCTGGATCGAGTCCATACTGTAATTGGTTTGGTTATAGTGCCTATAGATTTATGGCCGACTGCCAGCCAGCCTGATGCCAACCCTCTTTATTTTAGTCATCAATATGACTTAGAAATAATAGATACAACTATTACTTACCGTACGAAGACGTCATGACAGAACCACTGTTTATCATGTATTTTTACTACATATTATGCTAATTGAAGGACTTTATAGGAATAAGTAAAGCTCAAACAATATCCTTAACAAGCGGTAGGTGTTTCGGATTTAAATTTTCCACGGTCTTAGTTTAATTAATTATTTAATATCATATTTATATCATATCATTATTTGATTGATACGATCAATAAACTTGCAGGCAATTGCGTGGCACGGTACTGACGTCAATCTAAATTCAGAGACGGGGATTATAACTTTTAGGCTAGAATTACGATAATTCCGAATTTATGATTCTATTTGTCTTCATCGCCGTCGCATCATTTGCAAACAACAACGATCTCTCCGCTACAACGGCAGATACACTCAAATAAAGAACCCCTTACTAGTGTACTCTCTATGATATTAAAATATTTTTCGTTATTTATCTCGTGAGATATCTTTCTATTAGAATATCCGTGCGAACTGAGATATTTTTTTGTCCTTGTCTTATAAAACTTTACATGAACAACGGCTACATCTGAAAAAACAAAAGCGACCCATTTATCCCGCATACTTATCGGAAGCCTTGTTATCTTGGTGATAACGATTTAGTGTACGCTCGATATTATATCTAGTTTTCAGTCACACTTCAGACGTAAAGCATCCGACGTTGTCATGTGAGATAGTCGTGAATATGTCCAAATCCTCGATTACCAACGCGGAGACCAGCCTGCAAGATGTGAGGGTGCACGCCGTGAGACACTCCCGCGACTCCTCGCAGTGCGAGAACAAAGGAACCCCCAAAGTGTCTAGGAGTAGTGACTTTGTTTATGTGAATTCTGCATACGTGGGCAGTGTGAGTGACGTACGAGTGGCCGAGCCGCCCACCAGGTGGGTCCTTACTCCGCTGTTAATAGAGATTAATTAAACTTTAGCAGTTAGCTGTGTTAAAACTTCTATTAATAACACACAGAAATCCTTGACATATAACTTCTTTGCGTATTAATTTCTTACACATAATCTGCCTTGAAATAACATATCATTAAGATATGTAACTGTATGATTGCTATTGTTCCAAGATATTTCCGCAATAGTAATTGTATTAATCTTTTGAAAAGCGCAGTTGCTCAGTGATAATAAGCTTTATTTAAAAAAAGGTCTGAATTCGATTTACAATCAGATTGTATCACAATGTTACCGTTTTGTGGACGATATTGAGAATAGTCTCATCACCTCTTGCATTAAGAATCTACTCCCAATCCAAATGACAATGGATGTTGCACCCATCTTTATCTACATCCATTATGAGATAATTTGTGAAATGTTATTTTTACTTTCCATTCTTTTATTTGCAAGTAGTTTTACGCTAGCGGCTATAACTTTCGTTAATGTGTTTTACAAATCGATAAGAAATTGCTTGACTGCAAGAGTAGCCATATCGATCAAACACCAGCGAATGACGGATAAGTTTGATTAAACGGATTAAAGAATTATGTAACATTTTTTTAAATAATTTCCCGACTTAATGTAACTTAAAAATCTATACATATAATAAAACCATAACTGATCGGTGTGTACTGTACATAGAAAATAAATTAGCAAAACCATTACAGGGGTATTTACCAATGCTATAGAACTCAAAACAACGATTTTTAGAATTTTAGTCCGTTTGTCGGATTGTCTGTTTGTCTGTTACAATGTTCGCGCTAATCTCAGAAACGGTTTAATCGATTTGGATGCGGTTTTCACCAATGTGTAGTAGTTAGTTTCAATCGTTAGATTAAGTTTTTATTTCATCTAAATCGGTGCATAAATAAAAAGTAGTATAAATGGTAGAAAATGACTATTTAGTTGATTGGGATGAAACTTTAGTTTACTATATATGATGTTCTATAAAATGACGATGGTTCAAAGATAACACAAAGTTAAAATAGACATTTTGAAGTTGCCAATGTAACTTGATCTTCGATCTATTTTGTCAAATGGGCTGATCATGGTTCTACTTAGGCTGGGCGATTCGGTTGTAAGGGATTGCGTGTTTATTACAAAGCGGGTCAAAAAATTAACTTTGTAAAATTTTTACAATGTTGCTTTGTTAGGTAGCTAGATGTGATAAAATAATAAAAAATAGGATTTGGTAAATTTAAAAATTAATATCACACCTATTATTAGGTCTTTCAAAATGTGTTCTTTTTACTGTCACATATTGGGTAAAACGATTCCGTCTCACTAAAAGTATGTGGCGATTTAAGTAAAATTTGATTAGTTATTTAATCAACTGTATGATAATGCTACATCTGAACCGTCACTTAGCTCTAAAAGGTCAAATATTGAGTACATATCCTTTAAGGGCGTCCTAAGAATTTAGGTGACATTTTGTTAATGATTAAACTGACACTTAAATTTCACTGAAATTTCTTTACGGGCGCCTTAAATCTATTAGTCGAGGCCAAAAATGGGCGTAATTCAAGATAACTCTCTCTTTTTTGTTATGCACTCTTTCGGGTTGTGTTTCTTTTTCTGGCAATAAACTTGGTTATTTATTTTATTTATTAGGTAATATTTAATTTAACAAAGAACTGAATATATAAGTTAGTTTAGCAGGAAATAAAATATGATGCATTTTATTGCAAAAATAAAGAGTTGAAGTGGTATAAGGCCCCCCCCTTATAACTCTGCAACGTGATCGTCAAACCTACTTAACCGATCATTATTAAACTTTGTGCACATATTTTTATTAAGGTACTGGGAAGGATATAGGATAGTATATATTACAAAAAAAAATACGGAGGGTAAAAAATATCATTATATTATAAATTATAAATGCGAATGTTTGGATGGACGTTTGTTACCACGTAACTCCACACCATCTGACCAGATCTAGACAAAATTTAGCACAGAGATAGATTATAATCTGGAACATCACATATTTTTATCCTGGAAAAATATACGGTTTCCGCGGAACGTTTTTCACCCAGATATATGTATATGTTTCCATACAGATACATCAATATTGAATTTCACGCGGACGAAGTTAGTCTACGGAATTTAGTCTTTTGCAGTTTAGTATTCGGAATATGTATATCTAATAAAAATGTAAGATATCAGTTAGGTATAATTTTTGACATTTCAACAATAGTCAATGCTATATGCATGCTTATTACATATGTATATAAAGAAAATAAAACCTATTTTCTTTGCAGTTAATTTTTTTTTATCTGACATTTTCTATGTCAGTCGATTGAGAGCTTTGTGTAAAAATAATTTTGTAAAATAGAGATATTTCTTTCTTAGTAATTGAATATGATTATTAATTTCATGTAAAAGAGAATCTGAATAAAAAAATTTAAATGTCGTTTCTCTGTTATCAGACGAAACTCATGGTTTTATTTTATTGGATTCTAGTTCAAATAACTATTTTATATGTATTATATCAAAAGACACGTATTAGATAGATTATTAAGATATTTGTCGCGGACATTCCCGTTTTTACGGGTAAAACAGCTTATAGATAAATAAAAAAAATAAAAATTATACAACAAAGCATTATTTTTTTCCAGTGTGATCCGCGAGCAATATTGGACTTGTTCAAAATGGACATTCGCACAGAGGATAATGGCAATCGCGGTGGCCGTACTGTCGGGCGCCGTCATCGGACTTGCATTGACAGTAGCGTTGAGGTCAGGTGACACCGACGACATTCCAGGCTTATTCAGAACTAATCTAGCGCCAGATTGATGACTTTTAGTCCATACGCATTATGCGGATAACCGGAACGCGGTCGGCCACAGCCAAAATATATACACTACGATGCGGCTGACGGCAGATCGCTCCGGTCTTTCGTTGCGGCTCCACTGCTAGTCGCACGGTTGAAGTAAACGTTATGCGGATCGCGCAATTTGCGGTTGTACGCCGTAGGCAAGAGTTGCGGCTAGTCGCAGTCCTGCAGCCGCAGTTGCAACCGTAACATGCGACCAGCCGTACTGTGCGTCCGAGACTATACCTGAAGTTATTATTAGTGATAACAAGTCTGTTAATTTTTTGGTGTGTGTCATGTTTGATCGTATGAAATATAAGATAGATAAGGGACATTAAATTAATTTTATTTTATATCTAATCCTTACATTTTACTGATACTTTGTGATTACGTTTTTAAAACTTGATAATAGAATTACATTAGGCGATGAACTTATTTGA
This sequence comes from Papilio alexanor hazarajatica, assembly GCA_018246295.1. Taxonomy (NCBI): domain Eukaryota; kingdom Metazoa; phylum Arthropoda; class Insecta; order Lepidoptera; family Papilionidae; genus Papilio; species Papilio alexanor. Next base: position 7,881 of record DWLR01006366.1, read on the forward strand.
CTTTACGTGTGGGAGTGGTCGAAATCATTTTACTCAATATTCGGAACTTACAAAAACGCACATAGACTAGGCAGCCATACTTAATAATACAAATCAACAGCAAATGACTATGGCTTATAAAATATGTATTGTATTTAACGGTTTTCTCGTTAAATAAAACAATAATTTATAGCATACTTTATGTTAGTAAATACTTGTGTTATATATGAATGTGTGGCGGAACAAATATAACATGTTTACTTTTACAGAGGATAGTGAGATAAAGATATAAGAAATTTCATAAGAATACAGCAGAAATATGAATAATTATTAAATATTTGTATTAACATTGCATGTTATTGTATACCAATTACTTTATACGTAACATATATACTTGATAAGTTATAGTATATATTAAGTTATATGCATACATAACTTGCTGATCATTTATTGCAGTTATAGCTTCAATATCCTTTTATAAAAGAATTTTGTAAGAACGTATAAAAACGGCATACATATTAAACAAAAGTAGAAGAGCCTACAATGTTTTCTTAGTTGATGTTACGCGAATAATTCGCCGATTTTTAATTTTGTGTATGTATCAGAGATATCCTGAACATATGCTAATTTTTATAACTCAGTCACTATATCAAATATATAGATTTCAGTATAACATATAATTATTGCAAATACTATGAGCACTGAAATTATTAATTTGCAATTTATTTTTTATTTCAATTATTAATTTATATATTTTTTTAGACAAGAAGGCAAATGAGCAAGCGGTCACGTAAGTGACCACTACCCATAGGCATCTGCAGCAAGCATTTGCGAGTTGCAGTTGCGTTGCCTACCTTTAATAGACAGAGGGGGGAATAGACAGAAAAATTTACATTTTCTTCTCCCATCCATCCCCTTCACCGTCAAATCCTCTTTCCTTTCCCACCCTTTCCTTATGGTGCTGGCCTAACTAGGCCTCCAGCACCTCACTTATCAGACAAAACGCAGAAAACTTACTTCACACCTGTCTTCTGTGAGGTCGTGGTATTTCACCAATCGAGCGGGCCAATCGTGCAACAGATGTTCTTACAGGCTGTACCACTGTTTTAAACGCGAGTTAATATTGTGATTGAATAGTGTGTGAGGGATTGTTTCGTGGCACGAAACCGTTACAGAAGTCTGACAAAGTATTGTAAAGAAGGAAATTAGAAAATAAAAATGTATGTATATTTTTACGTTCCTTTAGTGTATTATTATTGTAGATTATATTTGCCATTGTAATGTTTGCTTTAAAGACTTTCTATGTAACTAATTTAACTACTAATCACCGGATTCTTTCGTAAGATTTAAATGTTTTGCCGTGTGCCAGGAAAATCTTCGATAAGTATTGTCACATTTTGTAAAATTTTCTATTTGATTCACGCGTACTATGTCATGCATGTTGCTATCAAAGTGTGATTGTATTTTTTACTTAGATAAGAACTGTCGAACTTCCCAAGTTCAAGATAATTTTAATCTTAAAATAGTATGTACATATCAGTTGAATTTTCTCGAATGATAATGACTCCCTGCCCTTTTCCCACTTGTGTAGGGTCGGCACAGTATGTACTACTCTTCCATACACCGTGAACTCTACTGTAGCTCATACTGTTACTGGTTTTGACTTTAGTTTTATGGCCGGCCGCCTGCCTGACGCCAACCCTCCTCGGGAATTATAAAATAAAAATAATAATTTAAAAGTATTTTGTTTGTTTTTACTTTAATTTCCACCTTCACCTCAGCCTATGATCGTCCACTGGACTTAGACCTCCACCATTGATCACACCATTAGGGGGGAAATATGCCATAATCTCCACGCTTGGCAAGCGGATGGCCATCGCAGTATGTTCCACCGTACTAAGAAAAAGACACTGCTGCCCGTCCTCCGGTGGTCTTCACATCCAGACACAAGACAAACAGACGTGTTCATGCACACAAATGTTTGCCCTGGATTGGAATCGAACCCACGACCTGCAGTGTGAAAGGCAAGGTAAAGGCAAGCGCCGACTGGTCAGTCATTTATATTACTTTAATTTAATTGTGTGATTTTATAAATTAACAAATATTAAGAAGTGTGTTCCTTACAGTTAATTCGTTAAGGTACTGATTTGAAGTTAAACTGAAATTGAATCAATTAAAAATTAACTGAATGAAACACGATATATTGTTTTAATATAAACATTAAATTTAGTGTATATATATATATATATATATATAT
>DWLR01006367.1:0-10115 GCA_018246295.1 Papilio alexanor hazarajatica
GGGCGGCACGGCGAGGTGCGGCGGCGGCGGGGGCGCGGCGGGGCACACCGCGCAGTAGTCGGGCGCGCCACAGCTGCACATTTCACCGTCGCCGTTGCGCATATACCTAGAAATTAACGCCAATAATATGATATTTGCCGACAATTTACGGACTTTTAAAAAAATAAAATACCAAAATCGAAACCGTCAAAAGCAACAATAGGCATCAATTATAAGATTAATAATAAGGATGGTTTGCGACGCAGCGGCTTTGTACCTTTAATCTCTAGTGCTTCTGCAACCAAAAGCAATCCTCTAAAATAAAATGCAGTCCGCCATTTAACACATTTTATATATGTGACTTTAAACAACTCCTCTTTCGTATTTTCTGCTATAAGTGAACAAACCTTAACCATAGGGAAAAATTCGTAGCCATATAAAGAGTGGGAGAGAGATTATATAATCTGACCAGTGCCGCACGTGGTCCTGATGCACGTGGCCGTTCTCCACGATGAGGTGCGGCAGCAGGGTGGACTCGTACTGCTCGCCCTCCTCCACCGCCACGTGGATGCCCTCCATCAGATCTTCCGGCTCGCTGAACTCGCCCATGTCCTCCAGCTGCAATGGCCACTGCAACTCTAACATATGTCTGTATGTCCGTATAATATAGGGTCCTTCAATAACTACCGATAGTGATCGCCAACTCAAATTTTCTACTTTATAATTAGCACATTTAATGAAATGTCATCTTCATACATAGCTCCATATCATCAAACTCCATATCATCTATGGTGGTATAGTAAGCGGCAGTAAATATTGCACATCGACCTTTGGAAAGAGAATTCGGTTCCGTAGAGCATTATTTCTGTCATACATTACCTATGATTTTTTATTGCTTTAGGCGACAGAGACAACGCTCTACAAAACCGAAAGTAACTGTCAAGTAACAAACTCTCTTTCCAAAGGTTGAAGTGTCATATTTATTTATGAGTATACGGCACACATTAGTTATATTGTTAATGTTGGCATTGACTATGAGTGTCATTAAATTTTCTATTTAACTGCCTCGTCATGAATGTGTTGGGTGAAAATCCGAAATCATTGAATACCAGTTGTAAATGTTAAGAATTTGTTAACTTATTACCTTAGGGTTCAAATGAGCCTCTTTTACATGCGCCTCGCACTGTTTCTGTTTCCTAAACGACTTATCGCACTTCGGGCAATTGTATAGCTCAAGCTTCGCAAGTGTTTCGTACAGATCTGCCTTGCCGTTGTCCTGAGGTAGTTCCTTCTCGCCAGCCATCGTGTATTGCACCTTATTGTGACAGGTTAGTGTCTTGTCACTCGTCGTGTACATTATATGCTTATCTATCACTTGGTACATGGGCTTTGGCACCGTGTTCTCCAGAGACAATTCCACGAGTGAGTCTGGGAGAGTTTGTACATTATCAACTATACAGGTATTGGTCATCTGGAATAAATTGTTACTTATATAGCATTGCTTGAATTATTTCAAAGCAGGTAGATACCTTCTACTATCACTAATAACACGTTCCGTGCCTTAGACCCCCGCTACACTTTCCGTTCAGGCCATTTGGAATTCTCTATTGGAAATATTGTAGAGTCAAACATAGACAAGTATATATCATATATACAGTGATTATCGTACCGATATCGTAGCGACATCGTAGCGAGGGAGTAATTTTTTTGACTGTCGTATGTCAACTCTGTCAAACAGGAGACATTGTATCGTTTAGTAATTTGTTCGCGCGTCGTTGAAGTAGCGATAACTGTTTGATTTAAAGGTGGTGTTTATTTATGGTTTAATTGTTTTATAAAAAAATTAAATTTATTGCTTCGATGTCTATAACTTATTAAAATTATATGAATATTGAAATTTAAATTTATTGCCTTGTTGTCCAATGCATATTAAAATTTATATCTTTTTTTTTTTTGCTAACTATATCTTTGTAGTATTGAAAAAAATGTAAGGCATACGTCTTAAACGAATTATTTAAATCTATAAAGTGTGGGTTGTATGCGCCCCACGCGGCCTAAGAAAATTTTCAAAAGTTGTCGTGGCACTGTAAGTAAAATTGTAATGACATTGTAATTTTTTTTACCATGGTAAAAAGACGGTAGTATATATAATCTAAACTAATATTATAAAGAGAAATAATTTGAATGTTTGTTCTGAATTAACTCATAAATTACTTAACAGATTTTAAAAATTCTTTCGTCGGTAGAAATATCAGCGAGTAACCATTTTTATATTTCTAGCAAGCTGTATATATAAAAATGGGGCAGGTTGCTTATACACGTTTACGAGAATAAAATAATAATAAACCTTATCAATTCCTAAATCAGGTACGGGATTCTCGATGATGATAGTTCCCTGGGGTTCGTAATGCTGCTTCAGGTGCTGGTAGAACTTGAGCTGCTCGTCCCCGTAGAACTCCCCGCACAGCTGGCACAGCAGGATCGGTCGCATCTGGAAATATATTTACACCAAAATTACAACAATAGTTAACAAAAAATCAATAAGCCCTTATGACACTTCGGAGAATAATAAGAGAAAAGCCTAACTCCTACAGCCGTTTAAGCCACAAAAAAATACAACTGACTGCAATACACTGCAGGCCAAAAGTTTAAGACTATCTAAATTAAAGTAGGAAAATAAAATAAAACTTCAATAAAACATTAAATGTTTAATTAACCTGTTTAATCATCTAATAAAACACTGATTGGCAAACAATACAAGAAAGCGTAAAGAAATGTAAACAGTCCATACTAAAAATGGCTATAGTTAGCTAAACTGATTTTTCATCAAAAAAATCCTCCTTTACATTCATTATGATTTTTTCACAAGTCTCGGCATACGGGTAATCAATCTGTTGATGGTGTCTTGTGACATATTGCTCCAAGTTTCGTTTAAAGGATTCCACATTTCTTCTTGCGAGGATGGGCCACGATTACAAACGTTCCGATCAAGCTCTTCCCACAAAAGTTCAACAGAATTGAGCTCCAGGCTCTGAGGAGGCCACATGTTTTTTTAACACCCCTTGTGCCTATTTCTCTTCTAAATATTATCTGCATAATTTTGAGCTATGCTTTAAATCATTATCTTGTTGGAAAATTATTAATTAATTATTAATTAATTAGTAATTAAGACTATACCACCTGGCTCTAGCGCAGCATTTGTCGGTGTTTTTTTATATGACAAGGGGGAAAACGAGCAATGGGTCGCCCAATAACAAGCGATCTTCACCGCCCGCCGGCGGCGTTGCCGGCCTTTAAGGAAAATATACGCTCTCTACTTGAAGGTCGACCCTATGTCGAATTGTTTTGGAAATACCACTGAAGACAGACAATTCCACAACGCGGCTATGCAAGACAGGAAGTTTCGCGAGAACCGTACGGTAGTGGAATGCCAACCATTAAGGTGATGTGGGTTTTATTTGGCACTCTGTCGAGTCGTACGATGAAGAAACTCCGCGGCACAATCTCGCGGACAGCCTGTAGGAAGGCAGCTTCGAAAGAAGCGCTTTGTGCCACACCCGACCAAAGGCCTTGGCTACATCCAAACTGACCGCCAACGCCTCCCCCTTGCTCTCGATTGCCTCAGCCCACCGATGTGTGCGGTACGCTAGAAGATCACCAGCTAAGCGACGCTGACGGAAGCCGTACGACGATCGCTAAGCAGCTGGTGCTCCTCTAGGTACCTCATAAGCTGGCAGTTTATGGTATTCTCCATGATTTTGGAAAACAAAAGGGTAATTGCTATAGGCCTCTAGTTGGACGGATCTGAGCTATCGCCTTTCTTTGGAATCGGGTGAACTATGGCAATCTTCCATGATTTCGTGACAACGCCTAAGGAGTAGGAGAGCCGGAAGAGACGCATTAGGACCGGGGCCAACTCTGTCCTAAGAACGATGGGAGGAATTCCGACAGGCCCACTCGAGTTGTAGACATCTAGAGATTGCAGCGATTTGCGCACTGATCTCTGGTGAAATTGGATGTCCGACATAAAGGTTACACCGCACGGGATTTTCGGCGGCAAGTTACCTTTGTCATCCAGAGTCGAGTTGGATGCAAAAAGAGAGGCCAGAAGATCGGCTTTCTCTTTTGCGATGTGGGCCAACGAGTCGTCCCCCCGGCGCAACGGTGGTAAAGATGGCGTACAGAAATTCCCTTGGACAGCCTTGGCGAGAGACCAAAACGCACGAGTCCCAGAAGGAAGGCGCATCAGCCTCTCCCCAATGCTGGCCACGTGATCAGAACTTGCCTTGGCAATAACTCTTTTGAAAGACTTGGAGGCGAAGTTATACTTCTTTTTGAGGACGCTGGTATTTATATCTCTAGGCGCTGACGCGTCGGCCCAGGCTCGATAACAGTCCTGCTTGTAGCCCGCCGCTAATTTGAAGGATCGACCAAACCAGGGCCGAGAGCTGCCACCGATGGGCACCACAGATGATAGATTAAAAAGTTCCATCCCTTGAAGCACCACATCAGCGACAGAATCGGCAACGGCATCGAGATCATCCAGCTTGAAGCAAACTTGCTTCCATGGGTAGGGTGCATAAAAAGACCGCATCTCATCCCAGTCTGCTGACTTATAGTGCTACACCCGGCGATGGCCATTCGGTTTGAACCGCGAACAAGGGAGAAGGTGTATGATCCTCCACATCTGGGATTCGCGAAGGCGAAGTAACCAGTTGTGTTAGATCATACGACAAGGCAAAATCATGGACATATCTCACCGCGTGATCGGTGGTACGTGAACCAAGCCATTCGGCATGGTGGGCATTAAAGTCGCCAAGTACCACGACTTCTGCGGATGGGATCTGTTCCAGAACGGAATCGGTACCCATTTGGACTTGCTCCATGAGTCGGTCTATTTCGGCATTACCGCTATGGGACCTATAGAGGCAAGCGTAGACTCGCGGATGGTCATCGCTATCCACACGCAGACACAAGACAGATAGGTGTTTGAAAACAATAGATGTTTCTTGCCCAATAGCTTGAAAGTAAACAAAGAATGACTTCTTTAAATATTTGATATGAAGAAAAGAACATGCAGATTTGCATTTCTTTTAGTTAACTTATGGGATCTTATTATAATTGATAGATAATTCTGTTGTTGAAGTGCAGTCTTCAACTTTTGGCCGGGAGTGTATACACTGCATATACGCCATTACAAATCAAGAATTAAACTTTATAAATGATGTGTACACGCTCAACTTGCAGAAACCAAATTACCCTTATAACAGCAATCCATATTAATTCTAATTTCATTTCACTTCATCGCACAATGTAAACAAAATCACAACATTTCTGATGAAAATATAAAATAGTTTAATGGCCATCTACTAAGTGACGTTTATTTGTTTATAAATTTATATCTTCATTCGGAACAGGCTTAAATATTTATTAACTCACATCGTGTGTGATGTGGTGTGCGTCCGGGGCCAGGTGATCGGGGTGCGGCACGCTGTTCACAAAGTTGTCGGGCAGGATCTCCTCTTGCTGCACCTGCGAGTTGCAGTGGATCACCACAATCTGATCCTGGCACAAAAATACAAACCACAATTCAGTACCAATTGAAAAAAAGAGCTAACAACACCTAACCAAAAGTTGTTGTATAAACAACTATTACTATTTCACTGTAAGTAATATTATAATTAAAAACATCACAAATGCAGCAAATCCTATTCGGAAAACTTCTTAAAAGACATGAAACCTGCCACAATATCCAAACCTGGTATTTGAGAAATTATTGCAAAATGTATGGAAATAATGTTGGTATACTAAAATTTTATAGAGAAACTATTTGATGTCTGTGTTTCTTGGGGATAAACATAAAAAGTACAAAATTAATTTTAAAACTCTTTCACCAAACGTAAGGTCTACATCATCAAATAACTTAGGCTATACTGTATATATTTTTTGTCAACCAACTCAAGCAAAGCCTGTATTGATTACTTAGTTTCTATGGTATATAAAAGAGAGAGATGTGTGTATCGTATAAAATTGCATTAAACAAATACTCACTTGTTGTGGTGTACTATTTCCAGTGTTTCTCTTTAACTTTTTGGAGATTCTCTTTTTATGCGGCAGGCTTTTTTTACTTTGCTGTTTGTTTTGTATGGGAGAGGCACCAGAAGCTATGTCCAATACTTGTTCGTCTTGCTCAGTTAGCATCGGATTATCCTTAAAGATACAAGACAAGAAATAAGAAGTATTACATATTAATTTGTATACAATATCAGGAGCAACATTTATGTATACATTGTTCCAAATGAAGACCTAAACTTTGCAAAAAAATTTCACCTACTTGTAGAAGGCGGTCATTATATTATATTTGTAATTTTATTCAAATTGTGAGATTGTGTTTAATGAAATTGGATAGCTTATGTCATAAGGTAATGCGAAAAAAGTCGATTCTCAAATTTGGCAAGTTTAGCATAAAAAGTGAGGTGAACTCCTATGTTTGTGTTTTGGTTTGGAACAGCACATAGAACAAGCAAATGAGATGAGTCAGGATCTCTGCCCACCTCCCTAATGCATTAGGGAGGTGAGCACACAACTACAACAATTAAGTATCTAAATTAAGTATATAAAAAAATTTAAGTAAATACACTGATGGTTTTGTCACATATATACTGCTAAATATTGTTAGACATATTAATTTAAAAACACAGTGAGAGGGATGTGATTTCACAATTAACTATATCACTGTATCTACATGGATTTTTATGATGAAACTTATAAATGATGTTCAAAAATATGAAAGACAAAACGTTTCACCGAGAATGTCCATTATACAGCTTAATGAGCGCATCTAATATAACTGTTGCAACTACTTCATTTCTGACTGCAGTATCTCGCAGGTTCATTCATGTAAAGTGTCAAAACTGTAGATTTACGGCATAGCATAGGTATAACATTTTTAGGGGGAAAAAATGGCATATAATAAGGAAAGTTTTAGATATAATGGAGAGGTATATCCGTAGGGGTAGGCATAAGTACTGTGTGAAAGGAGACATGATTAAGAAGTTACGAATGAAATGATGGATGATAGATAAATGTGTGAGGAAGAATCCTTGTTGTGCCAACCCCACAGAAAGTAGGCATGGTGATGATGACCAAAATATGTATACACATTTAGATTTGTATGTAAATACAGATAAAACTTATCAAATTATATATGTATGCTTATACTGATATTTCTAATATTAAATACCGTATGGAAGTTATAAATATTGAGAAGTATAAAAAAGTGCTAGAATCGTATCATTTTCATTATTTCTAATCTTAGGTTATTGGTCTACAAGGTCAGGGGATGACCTTGTAGATTAATAATATTTCACTTATACATTTTTTTAATGGGGTCTTTCATAGACATAGCAAGCATTACTTAAGTATTAATTAAATAGAAACTTCTTGCAGTGATCAAACTCCAGATCACCTCACCTTATGATGTGCCGATGGATGGTGTGGTGGTCTGGACAAGTGAGCCACAATTGCTGCCAGTCTACCTTCAGGGTCCAGGAGCTCTTCACTCCATTGACCCTCACCAACTTGCTCATTGACTGATACTTGCCTAAAAATGTATAGATACAATTATGATCAATTTTATTTTCATTTTAGGACCACACTTTTAACATGTATTAATAATTAACCAAATTAATTGAAAATTAGCATTTCTGCAAATAAGTACAAGAATACAAGGGACTTACAAAGTCTATATTCCTGACAACTTATTTTTTTATGTTCATTATATTGATAAGTGAACTGATATGACCTAGCTCTATGCTTTGGCTTTCCCACGTTGCTTTGCCAAAAAGCAATTTGCAAAAATACTTGAAAACAATTAATTGATTTTGAATAGATTTTCTGTAATTTGTTGATTTTAAGTAATCACATGCAATTTGTCTATCTGCTGCATACAAATTTTACTTCCATACAATGAGGGTATATTGTTAGTCTTTATTGTCTCATATTATATAAATGATTGATAAGACCAATTTACCATTTTGACTGACCGGTTGGCGCAGTGGTAAGATCTCTTAGAGGAAGAAGACTTGCCTCTCAGGCCACAGGTCGTGGGTTCGATTCCCACCCAAGACAAACATTTGTGTGCATGAACATGTCTGTTAGTTTTGTGTCTGGGTGTAATTATCTATATATGTATGTATTTACAAAAAGAAAAGTATTAATATATGTAGTATATCAGTTATCTGGTTTCCATAGCACAAGCTCTGCTTAGTTTGGGATCAGATGGCCATGTGTGAATAATGTTCCAGAATATTATTATTAATATGAGATAAATGCAAATTTATTAACAAATGATTTTTTCCTGGAGATTTCCTGTAATACTTAAAATCAAAGGTTTAACCCGTGGCAGTAAGTGACAGTCCAATTATCATGTCTGTAAAGATAAAAAGAATGAACCAGTTTTAGTAACTCAGCCAAGAATAATGTTTTTAGATCGTCAACATACACTTTATCATACTCATACCCACATAGACCCTATGAGTATGCATATTTTGGAAACAACCACACAAATCGATGCATCCGAAGAACAATGTGTTTTATCTGATAGCTGTTTCACAAGGCAGTGTTAAGAGTGGTGATGAGCTGTGTTTCCAAAACAAATAACTGATGACAGATACGACTGACAATCGGTTCCATAAGCATTCTCGCAATATATCAAAACACCAATTTTGTGTGTGTTAGAAATATTGTTTAATCACAATTTTGAATAGTTGCCTTGTCCCGTAGATAAGACTTCTTGTTCTTCAGACCCATTGAAATAATTATTCTTGTCAGATGTGATATGAATGTTTTATCTAACCATAACCTAAATAGTCATTTGTGGATAACAATCTTTCTATATGTCCTTTTTGAAAGTTACAGATTTGTGTATGGAGAATAACAACTATGAAATTGATAAAGAAATACTTAAACAGATGTCATTCAATAAATAAGCAAGGTAGTAATAATCATAAATTTACCTGCACATTTGTGTTGTTGAGAAACTGAGTGGCTGCATAACTGTTACCACTCGACCCTCGCCATCATCTTGCACATTGAGTGCAAGCGAATTGGCATCCACATGTACAGCCTTTGAATGAAGAACATAATGATAAAAAAAAAACTTTTTGTTTTGTTAAATTGAATGTGGTCCAAACGTAATTATTTTACACGTTTTTTTGTTTCTGTTTTGTCGAAATGTGATTTTGGATTAAACTTTAATAAAATATTTATTATCCTAATTGTTTATACAATCAGGTAAATATGTTTTATCTCGCCCAACTATTAAAAGGAAAGTAATAAAGAAAAAATAATACCTCTGTAGACTGGTGCGCCGCATTGATATAATGTGTAACGGCTTCATCGATTTTATCCTGTAGAAGATGGGAACTCACGTTCCTCATGATGAAAATATGATATTTTAATTTTTTTTGTTTACTCCATTATTGTCTTTGCTGCGGCTGGTTGACAGCTGCTGAAGTGCAAGGTCGCTTTTTTTTCATGAATGTAAAATCAACTATAACTTTTTTAAGAAATGTATATTTAAATGAAACGATAAGGTTACATAGTATATAATGACATTGGGTACTTAAACAATGTTTTAGTACATTTTTTTCATAACGTAATTTTTTTATTTTCTATGGTTTTCTAATCGTCTATTCGACACGACAGAAGTTGTTGCCATAATTTTATACTAGACATTTTATAAGTAATTTTCAAATATATTCATTTAGATTTAATGTTATAAAAATTACTTAGCGTACAATAATTATTTTGTATTAACATTTACATTAATACAGAAGTATATATAATCAACATTTATTTTCACCATTTTGAAAATTTTATTGGAAATGGTTAATAATTTTTTGAGAAAAATGTTGCTATGCGACAAGTAAACTGAATTTAGATTTTTACGTTGTTTTCTTTTACAGTATTTTAAGTTCTTTTAAAAGTATTTAACTTTGTGGGAGGAAGTCTTTATCTGTGGTAAAAGCATCTAGTCTAGACGATAATTATTGAAAATGATAGAAAAGCCAAGCCGCCTGGGAGCTTTTATCGAAAACGCTGCCTAATTCCTTATGCATATATATATATATATA
>DWLR01006368.1:0-10115 GCA_018246295.1 Papilio alexanor hazarajatica
AACCAAAGAGGAGATATTTCAGATCAAAGTGGTCAGTACGACAAAACGCTAATTTCATATGTAAGGACCTAATATTTGTATGTATGTATGTGCGTCCGCTCCATTGTTACCTGAATCCTGGATCCTAAGCGGCCGGACCGATTTCGAAGTGTGAGATGATTCGTATTCTGCCCCGGAGAGTCATAGGGGTAGAGTCAGAAGAGTTTGTTGATTTCTTAAATTTTCTACTAGGTTGTTTATACGGTAAAAAAATTGTTTATTTTTTTAAAAGACAACATCAGCTACTGTGGCAATGACCATGCTCTGTAAAAACTACTGTCAGCAATTTTGCATAAGCCTTACGAATGCATCATATGTAATCAGGTGACACGCTTGCCATTTGTTTCCTTCTACTATATAAAATCGTATATCTTAAAAAGCGAACAATTCTTGTGGATACAGATATATATGAAATATTGTATCAGGATACTGTTTTTATTTATAAATTTATGATTATTTACGAGTACGTCGATACCCGTTAAAAAGAAAATTACCAAAAAAACTATCTCTTCAATGCATGATAAAAATATTGCAAAATCTTATTGGAATCTAAAATTTTCAGGCGATTGCACTAGGTGTCACTCTAAATATCAATTCTAAATATTTTTCGAAGAAACAGAATTCCACGATGACAAAAATGAAAACGTAGAGAGAAGCTCAGTCGACAACTAGTATTTATTAAAAATGATTTATCACGAGTCTTGAATACACAAACACAAGTCGATGGGATAATAAATTTAATTCACGTCCTCTCCACTGTTCACACTTTATTTTCACTCAACGTTTTATTTTTATAACAGTTCTTTTACCTTATCAATCACTCAGCGTAAACTTCGAACTACGCTGCACATAAATATTTAATTTCAGCCCATCCATTATGTTGCGTTAGTGGGCAATACGGTGCCTTTACAGCGTATGAGGACGGCTCTCTGGATAATAATAATGAAATCGAAGAGAACCTAATAATATTTTGTATGTATATGAAATAAAAAAATATGTAATTTGATGTATGACCGAACGGTTGGCGCGGTTGGTAAGATGCTTACCTTTCACGCAGCAGGTCGTGGGTTTGTCTTGCATCTCAATGTCAGAACACCGGAGTAAGTGGGGAAAGCCTAAGCGAGACTTTACCTAAGATTACAAACTTATCAAAAAAGTCCAATCAAACATAGATTTTTTTTGTTTGATTCACGCCCGAAGCCGAGAGCGATGATTTCTAGTTTATACATTATACGAAAGTAAAAAGCATAAAATCGGAAAAAATGAATACGTATCAAGTTTTAAGGCCAGAAGAGATTGCTTACTAAATGTAGACATTGAAAATGTTATAACGTTAGTGTTCAGTACTTTAGATTAATTACAAGGAATACTTTATCAGCAAATGTGCAATTAACTTGGCACTACTAATTGATACGCAATCCCATTAGCAATGCAAATGGCAGCATAAAGTAATTCCGTTAGGAACACACTTCTTTACTTTGTTTCCATTAACTTTTTTATGAAGCATTTCTAGCGAAAGATAGATTTGAATAAACAATTGGTGTGCTTCGTAAAAGTTTTTTCTCTATTTGTGAGATATGTGCGTTATAAAATACAATATATTTTCCGTACACAAAAATAATCAATTAGTAAAGCACAAAATTAAATCTGTGTTGCCCTAATCGCTAAATGTTAAAGTAACTTTTACGTTATTACTTTTTTTTTTCATTTATTTTAATAAATAATTTTAATTTTCCGACAATGTATTAATAGAAACATATGGATGAAAACATTTGTAGGTCTATTTTCATTCATGGTAACATAATATTCCAAGCCATAGAAACACAACGTTTCTTAGTAACAAGAAGGACAAAGGATGACTCAATGTCGAGTGACGTCTATCGTATGAGATCACACTCCTCTCCTATATTGAAATAATTATGGTGACCTTATTACTTGTTTCTAATGCAAATACGTTGCTGATAGTTTCAATAGCTCCGAAATTAACCCCAGATTTCGACAGAAATTAAATTTATGTTGAAATCTAGAATATTATCTTAGGTTGCTCGTGAATAGTTTTTACTGTTTTAATAATTATGCAATTTTTATACAATGCTATAAAAAAATGAAAGATTTGTTTGATTGCAAAAAACAATGAACAAATTTTAATATTGTCATAAGGAAGCTTTCTGGGAGCAACACAAGCTATTTTGAAATGTATTATTATTGTGCATTACTAAAATGATACAAATGATACAAACGATGAATTTACGATAGCCGTTGAATAAGAAAACACTAATCATCTAAGCCTATGTTTTAACTTTTTACTTGAGATATGTTACCCTTGCCAGAATTTTGTTTTAACCGCTTCGTAAATAAAACTTACGCAACCGGACCGAAGTGAGCTCTGAATGTATCTACGCCATTTAACTTTTCAATGAAAGAGGATAACTAAAATCGTACCGTATATCGAGGGCTCCATTTACGTTTGTCCAAATTTATTCCTATTTACTTTCTACATACTTTGGAAAATTGTGAAACATTTTTAACTAAGCACAATTTAGAAATGTAAAGATTATTACTAATAAATAAATTAATTCAATGATTGCGTATTCATTTTAAGATTTGTGACGTGGGAAGATTTAAATTCCCATAACGGAAGCGAATATTTCAACTGAATGTGCCAATCTTTTTCAACTAGGAAATTATGAAATGTATCACGAATTACGTCATAAAAGAAAGGGTGGTGGAGTAATCTTGTATGTGCATAAGAGTCTAAACTTCACCAGAAGATTCACAACTAGTTTTTTCTTCGAGTGTAATGCAGGTACAATTACTGCAAGCTACGGATACAAGACGGACATTTGTGTGGTATTTAGACCTCCGAATTTAAGTAACTTACAATTTGTTTCTGAATTAGCTCGGCACATTGCTTTATCGCCAGTTAGATATGAACATCGATTTATGCCAATGTAATACAGTCACCACTCAATACTTAAATGAATTGAGCCAATTAGGTCTAGAATCAGGAATCCGTCAATGTACGCGCGCAGAATTAAAAAACGGACTCATTACTAAAACCTGCATAGATTATATTTTTATTCGCGAGACATCAGTACAAAACAACTATAAGCGAATCGTAAGAACTGCAGTTATAAACAATGCCTTAGCCGATCACTTTATAACCGGTTTAGTAATCAATGATAGCAATTCAGAAAGTAGTAGTCAAACTTAAAGTCTATGGCAATAAGGTCCAATCTTTACTACGCGATATTGACTGGAGCCTGGCGCTTACATATGATGACCCAAATCAAATATTAGTATTTATTTTGGAGAAGTTTAACTTTGTTTACGATAAATGCAAATATAGTACTAAAATTAAAATAAACAAGTGTGGTCTATGCAATTGGTAAATAATAGAATGCGGCACATGTGTGCGAAAAGAAATTAATTGTTAAAAATTTGGATAAAAGATGTGAGTAATAAAACAAATAAATTATTATACAATAAATATAGAAATAAAACAAATAAATATATTAATAAATTAAAAAATAACTTTATTAAAAAAGTTGTACACAACAACTTTCATAATCAAAAAAAAGTATGGCAAATAGTAAATAATCTGTGTGGCAGGTTAACGAAATCGTTACATGACATAATAACAAAAACTTTTTCTAATTACAATTTAAAAGATTTGGTAAATAAATTTGCCAGAGAATTTAGAGATAATATAAAAAACATTAGCTATTCGTGTAATAAATTATTATTAAATGAAGAGACTTATATAAATCAACCTCAGATAACTATGAGATTTAAAAAAGGCAAGAATCGAGGTCATAGACTCTATAATTAAGCACCTAAACAACAAAAAAGTCCAGGTTTTGACGGCATACGAGCCGCGGACATTAAACATGTGAGTGAGCAACTAACTCCAGTTATTACGCATTTAATAAACGTAACTATCAGCAAATGCTGTTATCCCGATAAATTAAAACTTGGTGTAATAAGACCAATTCATAAAAAGGGTTCTTACAATGATTTCAATAATTATAGGCCAATCACAATTCTTTCATGTATAGATAAGATAATAGAAAATTATTTTGGTAATGAACTTAACAAAAATCTTATTAACAACAATGTCATACAGGAACGTCAATATGGTTTTCAAAAAAATAAGAACACATCCCAATTACTATGTAAATTCACCAATGACGTGAACAGTTATTTAAACGACAAAAAACATGACTTAGCTATAAATTATGAAAAAACTAAACTCATGCATATTCATTCTTCTCATCTTACACCTTTAACTAAGCCATTCATAGTAGCACACTCGCATCAATGCCTGCATAGCAATACCTTAGCTCGTAATACTCGTTGTAATTGTTCTATGATTGAAATGGTTACCCAACATAAGTACCTTGGTATAATTATAGATAATAAGTTTAATTGGAAACCACATATAGAATATGTTTGCTCAAAATTAAGATCAGTGCTGTCCCGATTGTCTTTACTTACTTACTTTACTTAAACAGAAATTGCCATATGAGACATTGAGGATGCTGTATAACGCCTTGGCCGACACTGTTCTAGGATATGGGTTGAGTAGTTATGGCAGAACATACACCACCTTTATTAACAATATCTACATATTACAACTCAAAATACTTAAAACAATTGTGCCAACGTCTTTTAAGAAAACTATGATCATAAAAAAATCTTTAACTTTTGTAAAATTATAGATGTCCATAATAAAATAAAAATGTATACTATTTGCGATGAAATAAATAAGATAAAATTATAAAAATCAAAACAAAGGCCTAGTCATTTACGAAGCTTACTTCACTTACCTAAATATGACTTACCTCTTTATAGTAATGTTTACAGAAAGCTTACTTGGGAGTATTTTCTGCCGCAGCTGCTCAACGGCCTGAACAGTGTCGTACTTGAGAAATTAATAAAATACCCTAACAAGTGTAAAACTTTTTTAAAATCAGCCTATTTATCCAAGGAAATTTAAATACACCTAGTGTTTGAATTTCCTCGGATAAGAACTATTATTCAATTTTTATTACTTCATAATCTACATTTAAATATTTAAGAGCGACTTGCAGTGATAAAGAAACCTCTTCAGGTTTACATCACTGCCATTTTATTGTAACCTTGTATTTATTTTTTGTAAAAAAAAAAGTGTAATAAATAAAATAAAAGAGACCAACGAAAATCTCCAACTTTTGGCTCTTTTATAGTTATAGTGAAACAAGAATTTGCTACTAAATCTCAACGGATAATATTTAAAAATGTAACAAACGCCCAAACTGAGGCTCTGATTGGCATTGATCTACCTTGTTTTATCAAAATTACTTGAGTTTTAAAAAGTTAACACTTGTATATAAAGTTGAAATGAAACTGTAAATACCTCGACGAGCAGTTTATATGAGAAACGAAGATCCAATAAAGGAAAATACAATATAACGAAATTCAAACTTAACAAAATTATTTAAACCATAAATCATTCAAGAAAACAGAACTTAAATATTTTACCTAATATTATTTTATATACAAAATTCTTTATTATTCTATGTGGTTAAATTTACACGGAGTCAAATCCCGTATGATCCGCTTAGTGAATAAAATGTAAGTTGTTATGTAGGCGAGATGTTCTGTAAGGTAGTCTGCGAGTTGTATACTTTTTCGATAAAAATCTTCCACAAAAAACGTGTCATGTGAAAGTTGGTAGCCAAGACTAACGAGTTCATAATGCTACTACTGTTAAAAAATATAAGAACCAAGCTCCTAATTAAACTCCGAAAGAACATAATGAATATAATTCGATACTTTTGAATTTTATTACGTACCGCACGTAATCCACTAGATTCAGAGCTAACGAGATGCGGAATAACGAAAGCGTGGGAATGAGATGACATTACGTGAAGCAGCACGTTTGCGTCGCGGCTCTCGCTATTCCAACAAACACGAAAATAATAGAAGTCTTCTCATGATTTTTACGGATTCTCAAGACAAGGGGCTTACTGAATAATAATTACGTAAAATAATAATTTTATAGTAAAGCTTTGTAATACTATAGATTTATAATAAAATTAAACGATTTTTAAAGGAAAGGAAATACAAAAAAAAAAACTTTTTTTATAAAATCGGATGTCATAGTAATGACAATAACACCTTTTTGACACATGCATTTTATTGTCGAAAATAATGTACCATTTTGTGTATATATCTTCGAAACCCAAGATGCCATTTAAAATTAAATAGGACCGAAGTTGCGAATGTTCCTTTTCCAACAAAAAAAAAAACATTGTTTGAAATGATGACATTTTGTTGTAACAAAAATTATGTATATTAAAATAAAAATTAGAATTAAATTGAGAGCCTCCTTTTTTGAAGTCGGTTAAAAAATGTGATCCTTCAGCTTGTGCTAAAGTTTGTATGGAATGTAGTGATTGCGCAATATTAAAAATTCATTGTTAAAATGTTTAAGTTTACTTAACACGTGTCACATAGTCTAATAACAATGAATGAGTGCAGGAACTAATTCAATTTTCTAAAGTACCTTGCCATACCATTAATTGAAATGTGCGGAATGAAACTAAGAATAGAGAACATGAACTACCTCTGCTTAGTAACTCCCAATCTAGCCCTATTCCAATGAGTGCAAGTGTAAGTATTTATTAAGTGAAATCTTGTATGAATTGTAGTGTATGAACTGACTGTAAAAAGCAAAACGCTGAGTACACAATCCAACTACACACCTTTATCTAAAACTTTACCCAAAATATATTACGAAATCTATTATTATACAGTATCCTGCAATAACCTTTCTCCACTGCAGGAAATTCAATTTTCCGTTTTTGGGATCGTAGAATAAATAAACTACCTTTATACAACACGTGCAACCTCCAAAACTGTCGCAATGTAATTTCAACCTAGAAATTATTTAGCAGAACTCGAGAAATTTCCTTTCCGCCACTGAAGCAATATCACACGTCGCTAATAAAATCGACCATTTTAAAAGCAAAGCAATACCTTCTACTAAACTAAACAAACCATGAGGTTACCAGGTTAGAAATAAGGAATTTGTGGTACGAAATAGGATGCTGAACAAATTATTTATTAAACAACAATACGTCTTACATGTTAACAAAGAGTATGAGAGTAGCAACGTGATAGTTGTTTTTTGAATAATCAAAAAAGTACCCAATAATGAAAAAAAAAACATGTGAATACTCGACAAAAACAGATTGTAAAAACATTACACATGATAAACGTTCATAAACGAGACGATCTTCTGAATTATGTTTACAACCATTCTGTCTCTGGTTTTTACATTATATAATATTTATGCTGATTAAACAATAGAAACTATTGATATGACCTTTATCTTCCCTGGTACTGCAAATAGGTTTCATTGACTTTCAGATTCTTATAGAGTTTTCTTTTTGCCTGTATATTATCGTTTATTCCAACTTGCAGTTGTAGGTATTAGATACATATTTTATAACCTGACGGAGACTTACACATAATATTGATAAGTGGCTTCTCTGTGACAAAAGAAATGAAGTAATATTACGGCGCAGTTTTATTACGACCGTGCCATATGTTATGAGCCACAAGGTATTCAGAAATATTCTATCAAGAAAGTCTCTTTATACTTTTTTCTTAGTCTTAAGAACTTAATCCTAAAATCATGATATCATAATCAGCCAGCAATGTAGATGCTATGATGATGGGTCAATATCATTCAGCAGACTCCACCAACCTTGGCCAGATCTTCGGTCTAACTTGTGGAAGGTTTAAAAAACAATAATTGAATTTTGAGAAGATAAAACAAAAAATACAGTTCCTTTATTTTGTTATAAAACATACACAGCGAATCAAGAACCTCTGTTACTTAATGTAAATGCAAATAAATTGCAAGCGTATATTTTTCATTTCAAGTGATTAACTTGAAATTATCGTAAACCTTAATAGCAATCTTTTTCAGAAAACTATTTAAGGAAGTTCTCATTCATCTTTCGTTTATTCCTAACGCGAACAAACTATAATGTGTACCGCTACGTACTGCAACGACAGCCTGTGTGCAGTTTCTACTAACAATGAATTGAACATTGTATTTTGTTTCATTTGTTGGTCGTTCCCAACTGCTTATACAACTTATTTGTATAGTACAAATATTGAAAACGTTTGTTATTATTGATGTTATTTTCTCTACTTTTTTTAACATTTAATGACAATGATGACTATGTTGTTTTTACCTTCTTGTCATAATTATAAAACTATGTTGATATATCAAAGTTTTTCAACGACAATTTTTTTGTCTGTAAAACAATCACACATGCCAAACAAATTAGAAAGAAACGAATCACAGCAGCAACGAATCGTCTGATAATTTAATCGTCTTTCTGTAACATGTCTGTGCCCCTATGCACTGAGCGATTACGGAGCGAGTGCGGTCGCGGACGCGGAAAGCGGCTTGTCGCTGTCAAACGCGGATAACTGTCGCGTACAGCTGCGACTGCGACGGTGAGCTTTATATGGACCGTAGCCGTATCCACCACGGTGTTTTTACGTCTGCCGCATCGGCCCAGCTGTAATGCGTATATTAACATTTTTTTCATACATAATATCCATGCCATGTCATGGTTCATGACTGACGGTTTTGTCTATTTACTAAGTTTCATATTGTTATACAATAATTAATTTATTTTTATTAGTAAAAAGATTTATAAGTATTATTATTGTTACTCATTTAACTTAATTTGTAATTGATTTTTTTTTTGTTTTGTAATCCAACTTATCAGAAATTTTCAGTAGAGGTGAGGCGTATATACCGCAACAGGTTTTGATGCTAAGTTTCATTATATACGTCTAAGTATAGGGTATTTTTATAGAGGTATAGAACTTCAACACTTTTTTAACTGCAGCCATTTTGTCAGCTGTCAAGTGATTTATGTTTAGTTTGGTTTGGTATTTCAACATGAATAGACTGACGCCTAAACAACGCTTCCAAATTATGCAAATTTATTTTGAAAATCATGGTTCTGTTCGAAATACGTATCGCGCACTACGTCCATTTTACGGTCAACATAATCGTCCATCAGAGCAATTAATTCGATTAACTAAGGAACGTTTTCGCACGACGTTTACTCTAAATGATAATACGCATCCACAAAGACGTCGTCAAGACGTCGAATTCGATATTGTTCATCCACTTTATGGAAGATTTTGCGGAAAGATCTTGGTTTGCGTGCTTACAAAATCCAACTCCTGCAAGAATTAAAGCCACACGATCACCTAGCAAGGCGTAGATTCCGTAAATGGGCCCAAAACAAGATTGCCGTTGGTACCGATTTTCATAAACGAATTTTGTTTAGCGATGAAGCTCACTTTTGTTTGAATGGATACGTCAATAAACAAAACTGCCGTATTTGGACTGATGATAATCCTCAAGTGTATGTTGAGACACCATTACGTCCAGATAAACTGACTGTTTGGTGTGCTTTATGGGCTGGTGGAATCATTGTTCCGTACTTCTATAAAAACGATGCTGGTCAGAACTTTACAGTCAATGGTGACCGCTATAGAGCTATGATTACTGACTTTTTAGTTTATCAATTGAACAACCATAATGTGCAGGAGCTGTGGTTTCAACATGTCACACAGCTCGTGCCACAATTGATTTATTGAAGGAAACGTTTGGTAGCCGCATAGTTTCATGTTGTGAACACGTGAATTAACGCCGCTAGACTATTTTCTGTGGGGATATGTGAAGTCCCTAGTCTACGCCGATAAGCCCGAAACGATTGACCACTTGGAAGACAACATTCGCCGCGTTATTGCCGATACACGTCCACAAATGTTGGAAAAGTAATTGAAAATTGGACCTCCAGATTAGACTACGTCTACCAGCCGTGACGGTCATACGCCAGAAGTCATATTAAAAATATAATGCCAGAAGATTATCTTTCGAATAAAGTAAATTTCATGTCTTTTTTTTCTAAATTTTTTTAGGGGTTTTTATCCTATTTGAATATGACAACCCCATAGTACTCTCTAAGTACTCGAGATAATCATTTAGG
>DWLR01006369.1:0-10115 GCA_018246295.1 Papilio alexanor hazarajatica
TTAGGAGACTATGTAGAAAAATAAATTATTATTTTAACTTTAATTACCGTGTTTTATTTTCATTATCATTACTTTGGATCACCCCTCGTAGTAAGCCCAAACTTATGACGTTTCAGTTTTTTTTAGGTAAGTAATTGCTCCGGTATAAATGTAGAATAAATATGCAGAATGGGATATATAAAATAAATTATTTAATTTAAAAAAAACATGTAAGTTAGTAGTAGTGGTTGTGGTAAATATAGTGACAAATTATAAAATTTACATCTTTAGTGTGTTTTCTCAGATGATCAATTCTATGAATAGGAACCTTGTGTAGCGCTTTTATTATAAGGTCCTTAATCTACGTCTAAGTAATAGATAATCAATTTGCAATATCCTCTCCATTAATACTTTTTAATGCAGCTATAAAAATTATCTACATTAATAATATTATAATCGCTACATAATAAACCTCCTTTGATTAAAACCTCTAGTCGCGACGGGTAACATTTATCATCACTTCAAACAAATCATATTAGTTAACGTTAATATAAATTAGCCGGAATCATTAAAGGAGGCATCGGTAGAGCACAGATGGCTATAATTAATACTGCTGCTCATACGCCGAGTATGGGGCTAGTGTTGCAGGCGGCAGGCATTTTAATGGAAACCGGGGCGAGTCACGTCGGCCGTAATGCGAGTGCGCACCCGAACTAGGCAACCCTAGGGTTGTCAACAATTTTAAAACATTTATTTTGCTTTTATCGAATTTGTTTCCTGACAAATCTAACTCCATTATTTTATAATAAAAAGTGGTATTATTAGATGTAATGGTACTTTTTAGTCTTAATATTTAACAATTTTATTGTTCTCGATATCAACCCCTTTATTCTCTCTCTCCGCTTGAACTTTCCCTGGATATATTGGCTTACTCGATATAGGGCTTAAATATAGGTTGATGACGTGAATAGAAAGCCCTTTTCAAACCTTTGCCTATTGTATCTCTTGTCCACTAATCCTATTGTTTTTCAACTAGTTCAGGTAAAAAGTATGAAATATTTGTCCACTTATGTCAACTTCTTTAAATCAATTGAGGAAATTTAGCACATATGACGAACACGAAGTATGTGAGGGAACATCACATGAGATTTTAATTCCAAAGTTATTTCTAGCAATAAAAAAGAACAGTGTACGTGGCAACCCTGTAGGTAATATTCTAGTTGGATAGCCTGTTGAGGCGATATATCCTGCGCACGTTATTATATTAAAGTAACAGTTCTTTGATTGTTTTCCTGAAAGATAAGTAAAACTAACATTTACTTGCTACAAAAGTTAACTCTTATAATAGTAAAACAACGTTATGTATTACTATTTAACATATTTATGTTTTAGACATTACATTTGACTAGCTGTGATCCACGGTTAATACATCTTTTGGGTTCAGACAGCTCGGCTTCTAAGGGTCGAAGCGTGATTTTAAATACCGTATAACCTTCTATATTTATATATATTTGAGCCATTAATTTCAAAAATAATCATTTATATCGAATAGAATTCTAAGACTACCGCGTTTAAGCAAATCATTCAGCTGTAATATATTGGTACAGATTATCTTAAGAATTATCGTCTTATGTAAGGTAGAAGGAGACCAACAAACCCGTGGTTATTTGAATATTAAGAACATAAGCAGTATCAAATGTCAGAGAAGTTGCAAATATGAGAGTTTAAATACGTTCAGCACTTGTATATAAAAGAGAAGTGAAGGCCAATCTATTACTTTTTCCATAAAAATATCCCATTAAGTTGTAGAGACTAGTTAATTGTCTTAATAAAGGTCGATGAAGACATCGAAGTAACAAAAAAATCCACAACAAATTACAAGTGGCCGGTGAACACTCGTTAAAACGTGGCCGGTGCGCCATAGCTCATCGGGTGACCACACAATCTGCTGTAAATGGACAGGCCGGAGAGCGCGCGACGCCGCACGATCCTCAGATATACGAGTATAGACGCCGCTCGCTCCAAATAAATCACTTCCTACTTGCAATAACAATGCCATAGAAATATTTACAATAGTCCGCTATTAAAATTATCTACGTACACACAAAACAATCGTTTATCTTAGCTCAAATGTTACTGGTGACGGAAACATGAACTTAAAAGTTAGTTAGATACCTAGTCCCATGCATTATCGAGAGATATAGATTAACATGATTTTTGATGGTAGATTATATCAAAAGAAAGTTCAGCTGTTGTGAAAAAAAAAACTACCACCGCTAACTATTAGTTACCGCAACAATCGTATGATTAATAATCCGTATGAATTACAGTATTTTTCTGCCTCTTGTATGGGAAAAGGAGGGTAGAAGTTAAGGAATAGGAGGGAAGGACGGAAAGGCCCGGGATACTGTATTGATCAGACGAAACGCAGAAATGTAAATATATCTAATTAACTGTGTACTCTTTTGGGTCATAAATACATCCAATCCATTTGTGCAAAAGTTAGCTGGCTTCAATAATGTATTAAATTATTTCTACTATCTACTAATGAAAAGAACACATGTGTACAACTACTACAATCTATTAGATAAAAATTTAAATTTAATTTAAATAAGAGTTTATTTCTAAAATATGATTAACTTTATATGTACAATGCAAACCATGTTTGATAAACTTTTAGAGGATTGCACTTAATATTAGTCAAAATCTACAAGCCCGCTCTCGCGTAGTCATGAGACATATCTATAAGCTTGTGAGGCCTGTGGAAGTTATGCAGCGTGTGTTGCCGCGTCCCGTGTGAGGGCGTGATATATCGCCCCTGTAGCGTTAATAAGCGAACACGGTGCTCGTGATCGCCAATAGCGAAAGTGCCGCTTACCTACGCTGAATACATAAAATCTATTAATTTCTATCAGATCCATTAATTTGTTTTAAAACTAATGTACTTACTGATCAAAACTACTGATTAATAGCGTTAGATTCAGTAGAAAAGCAACTGTTTCACGAATGGGCCGCCTCGAGTGTGAAAATACCGCATTTCGTTTGATGAGTGGGTACATCACTCATAATACCATTCAGACCATACCAGAATACATCATTTCACCATCCCTTCTTCTCCTTCTTTTTTATATCCTCATCACTACAAAAAGGCTAGCAACGAAATAGTTGCAAGTGTGGTCGCTGTGATTATTTGGACATTTTATTAATAAATTTTACATTCTAATTACATTAAATTCTGTTTTTTAATGTCATGCATACTTTATTCTCTAAGCTGTCCAAAGAGGTGCGTTATACTGTGTAAGTAAATGATCTATGGTAGAATTCGTGGTATAGAAGCCGTACGCGGCGCATCTAGGTCACACTCGCGCTTAGTTCCCTAACCCGAGCGCTGTCCTGACGCCTATAAATATACACGTCATAGAGACGAGCTGCTCTCCGGCCACAAGCACATTTATAGTCCTAACAAATACGACCTTACCATTAAGGTAATAAGAAACATCAGTTGGCAGTAAAAATAAAAAATAGTGAAAATTTAATAAATCGATAAACGAGTAGGACGTTAATTGTTATTGGACTATAATATTTATAGCTTAAGTGATATTGTAGAAATTATAGTTTATAGTGTTTTTTTTTCTTGCAATTTATCTAGTGATGTGTTGATTTATTTAAAGAATTAAGCCACCCTTAAAATTATTTGCTATAGTTAAATCTTTGTATTTAGATTGAAAGCGTCCAGAGTGATGATAACAAACAGACAAGTTCTAGTTCTGTCAAAATCAAAAAAAGAAATGAAGAAATATGTCGCTCGAATTTGTTGCAGTCAATGTAGCGCATAATTAAGTGTCGTAATTTCGTAAAAAGTCTACATTTATAAAAGGATTTTTTAACCTTTAAACGATGAATATTAACGTGGGTAAAAGAAAGTAGATATTTGGAATCACACTAATCAACATGCAGAAACATAAATACAGAGGTATTTACGTTTTACACCAGTAAGGTGTTACCCTCCGGACGCGCGGCGCGTTCATGCAATAGCAGCCGTTTTAAAAATTTATATACATTGCAAGAGTTTGAATATGACGACCTAATTTCGTCCATATTAGATTCAACTCACCCAGACCCAAAGGTGAATAATGAACATGGTGAGAGGTCCGAGCCTCGCCTACGGTGCGCGTGTGCTCTAATGAAATCCACTTTCCAACAGCAACCCGGCTCCCCTAAGGTGTGCATTGTTATCTGCCTATATTGTACTATCTACACTCGTAGCTTAACCTGGTGTTATATTGAGACATATCGCTAACAACAAATAAATAACAATAAATTGACCCATGCAAATACTTCGCATAGTATATCATGCACGCTTAACATTTTCGCTCCGAAATATTTTCTTATAAAAATTGATTTTTTTTTTGACGGACCATTTGGCGCGTTGTTAAAATACTTGTCTTTTACATCGCAGGTCATGGATTCGATTCCCACTCAGGACAAACATTTGTGTGCATGAACATGTCTGTTTATCTTGTGTCTGTGTGTAATTATATATATGAGTATAGTTACAAAAGAAACGTATTAATATTTAGTATCTCAGCTATCTGGTATCCATAGAACTCTGCTTAGTTTGGACATTATTAACACATGGCTTTCAGATAGCCATGTGTTAATAATGTCCCAAAAAAAAAATTGGCAATGTGATCGTAAAAGGATATGACTAGTTAAGTAAATCGGAAACGGAAAATCTGAAATTCTATTCGTCTTTATTGATATATGTTGAGTGTCAATGTGACACTACTTACAATAAAAGAACCAATTTTTTTTTTTTACATAAATTTATATCATTTTATTTATGTCACTATTTATTTATAGCCACGGTACATCTAATTACAAATCCATGAAACACAATCAGGGCTTGCCTTAAGTCTTCCAATACACGAGTATGTAAATTTTCTGTATATCTTCGCAACCCAAGGTTCAAAGACATTCAAAACCAATACGACTTAGGGTCCTTCAAGAAAAGAGCGTACTCCTTCCTAAAAGGCCGGCAACGCATCTGCGGTTCCCCTGGTGTTGCGGATGTTCATGGGCAGCGGTGATCGCTCTTTTGGGCGACTCTTTGCTCGTTTGCCCCCTTCTTCTACAAAAACAAAAAAAAAACTAAATGAGACTCACATGGCAATGTTCCTTTTCTAACGAATTTTTATAATAAGTACATAAATAATGAAGTTCTAAGGTTACAAGCATAACAAAAAAAAATATATAAACGTAGAGAACCTCCTACAGTTTTTGAAATTAGTTAAAAACAAAATGAAAACTACTTACATTTAGTACAATGCATTTACAGTATGACGATTAACGATCGCTGGTTGTAAATACATGCATGTGTTCCGAAGTCATAATTATAGTGCGTCTCAGTGTGGCCCGAGCTTTAGTGCAGGTTGCAAGGGCCGGCGGATGATATAATATCGCCAGTGAACACGGATATTGCGAGATAATGTTATGTTCTACTTATTTTATACCCAATGCTCGGCAGTTAATGATAAAGCCATAATCAGCCGCGTGGGCGCTATAGTTTACGAACGCGTTTGTTTCGATCATTCTGACTTCATTTGAAAGAATATAAGGACGGGCAAGTTTTAATACACATTAAGAAGGACTAAGGAATATTTTTGAAATAGGACGCAATTGAGAGTGAAGTTTCTATGACGCGTCATATTTAGACACATTTTGTTACGTGAGAAGAAATATGTAATATAGGTGGAAAAAATATATTCATTAATATTACAATAAATTATCATCACACACTTGCAACAGACAAGACCCGTATACCTTTAAAGAATAACCGTATTTTTTGCCTCGAATAGGAATGGAATCCAGACCTATCTAAAGGCTAAGCTTGTTTTTGAAGACAATATCGCTGCATTATTACCGTATTTACCGTATTTCACCAACCCTTACCAAATAATAGACAAAGGACAGATTATAAAAATAAAAGTAGTTGCTTTGCTTCTAACTTCCATCTGGAAGAGCAACGCATCTGATAGGAGCCGGTCTGAGACCCGAACAAAAGTCAATTTGAGGTATACCGTAGCCTCTGCCGTATTGTTCGGCACGTGGAAGCGCGATGCTATCGATGGCAACGTGATATATATGTAACGAGCACCACCGCGGTGGTCCCGACAAGGAATCGACCATATTTTACGTCCGACTCGACTGTACGGTGTTAGCTTTATTGTTAATTGATATTTTGCTGTTAACAAAACTATTAAGTGCAGTAACATCGTATGAAGGGGTTATTGTAGATAAAACTGTATAAATGCTCAGGAAGTAATATTTTTATAGGACAAGGGCCATTACTCAAGTATCAACACTAAGTATGTTTGTTCAAGTTGTATCATGGACATTCATGTGTTGATGTTTTTGTTTTCTTTTATTTACTGAGGAAAATCCAACAATATTTGTGCAAGACAGTGACGGGCCCAGGATTGTGGTTGGATTGAGGAGGAGCTTGATCCCATTTTGCGGCGGCTTTATATTGCCGAGGGTAAATTAAAGAAAGTCAAAAACTACAAAGTACACGACATTTTATAAAATTTATCGTCTTCTGTTAAAAAAAAAACTAAAATAACCAAGAAGACTTTATTTCCAAAAGATTTTACTTACAAAAATCCTTTCCAATTACTTAAAATAATTTAATAACATTTCGTGACAGCGTGAAGAGGTTCTAAACGCGTCGT
Organism: Papilio alexanor hazarajatica; assembly: GCA_018246295.1. Classification (NCBI taxonomy): domain Eukaryota; kingdom Metazoa; phylum Arthropoda; class Insecta; order Lepidoptera; family Papilionidae; genus Papilio; species Papilio alexanor. Next base: position 6,711 of record DWLR01006369.1, read on the forward strand.
ATCCTCGACACCGCACGGCGCTACGAATGGCACTGTCATCTAATTATGATTAATTTGTCGTAAGAGTGCAGAGGCTGCGGTGGCAGTGCAGCCTCGCAGCGCGAAGTTAATAGCACACAGTCATGAGAGGAGCGATTACAATTATGAGCGAACGTATTATAATTGTAATTAAAACAATGTTGATTATTTTTAAAAGTATTTTATTAATCAAATACGTAAATAATAAATTCACGTAGTATTGAATAATTCAATAATGATTGCATTTGGTGATAAAGTGTTGCCTGTGTTTTATTAAAGAAAAAAGTACAAAATATGTCTTAAATTTTGATTCTCCTCATCTTATTTATGTTAATTGGTGAATTTTGGAGTAAGACCAAAGGACTCATGTCGAAAATATTAAAAATACGGTACCATTTCCTTATTAAGTTATTTAATAAAAGTCGTAGCATGTTGATTACTAGGTACTTATTTTTAGAAAATCTTTATAAAATAATGCTATCAAATTTTCTTAAGATTTTTAATATGCAATAGTAATCTCTGAAGCATACGATACTTTTATAATTTCATATGTATAAATGTACAGAGCCTCGACTCCACAGTCATACTATCAACATGTTTTGTGGGAAAAGGTCTATCTGTTTACTTATTTTAAACTGAACAAATAAATGTAAATAATAATAATATAATAAAAAAATAATATGTGAAATTAAAACACTCCGCCTATTAATATGTCCGCCACATATGAACACAAAACCAACACTACATTCCTCGAAATTAGAGATAATAATTTCCCTCTTTGAAAATTGACGAAACGTATGAAGACGTTGCGTTTTAGATGAAATTAAATTGAGCGTTAGTTATTATCTTGTTTTTCAGACTTTTTCTCTTCGTCGAAATTACTCCATTAATTCATCACCTTCAGGATTATAGCCTATTCGAAGACGGGTAGCTCTAACAAATAAACTGTATTATGTATATTTATATTTATAACATATTTGAATGTTTAATTATATATTATGTATTAATACAAATTAATAATATAATAATAGATTATACGAGTTGTTTATTTTGAAAGTGGCCTAACTCCATTTGTCTATTTTTTTCCGGTTACCATGGTTACATGTATGTACAACTTCATGTTAATTATCAGTAAAGCATTTCAGGTTGCTTATATTGTGAGCAAAAACAATAATTCTGTACACATAAGTTTTCAGAGTTAGTTCAATAATTGAACCCACTAAAAAACTTAACTAAAAAAATTACCCCACTTTCAAACTACACGTTTGAAAGTGGGGTAATTTTTTTAGCACTATGGCGGTGTATTCAATTACTTTGTTCCATTCGTCTTCTGTTTTCAACATGTTTGGAGCCAAGTTATCCATTCTTGTGGGGCCTATTGCATTCTCCAGGTGTTCGCGTTCTGTCGAGAAGGCCGGACATACGAAGAATACGTGTTCAGCGTCCTCGGGCACACCGCATCCGTGTGGGCAGTCGGCAAGATTCTCATGGCCAAAGCGGTGTTGGTATTACCTGGAAGCATCCGCGTCCCGTCAGCATTTTCGTCAAGTAGAACGGTGGTCCGAATCAGGCAGTGGTCTGACGAGCCCCAGGGGGCGTCGTCAGAAACCTTATAGCTGTCCGGATGTGAGGTCAGCAGAAGGTCTAACAGGGAAGGTGTACGATCCTCCACATCTGGGATTCGCGTAGGCGAGGTAACCAGTTGCGTTAGATCATATGCCAAGGAAAAGTTGTGGACATGAACCATTCGTGGTGGGCATTGAAGTCGCCGAGTACCACGACTTATACGCATTTGTCATTCGATGCGTATTCTTCAACGGAGTTTCATATAGTAAGTCGGCCTTATTGTATTTTTTTTAAATAATTAACTACAAGTTTATTATCACGTAAAAAATACGCGCAGGCCACGCCCGACATTTACATATGTTTCATTAGGTATACATTAAATAAATTAAATCAAAATGGTCGTTCCCATTCCCTTCATGACGACTGCAAAGCACATACCGATACATCGTGAATTAATCGTCGGATTAGGTGCATAAATACGTACCAACTCGCGCTGGTTGCGGACCAACAATAAAACGCTGGCCCAGATGCCTTCTAGCTTTATGACCTAACTCTACATATAGCCTTTATATTCACTGCAGCTTGTATTAGCTTTCTAAGCAACAGACCGCTGCGTACTTGTCTTAAGCTTATTTCCTTATATATATTTCAAAGTCTTACATAAAAATACATATGTATCAGAATTTGTCTTTTGATAGATATCAACTGATATGCATCTACTATACATCTGTACAGATGACAACTTTAAATGGGTATAAAATACACATAATATTACCGATAAAGATGTATGTTTGTTTTATAAAGTCACAAGTGAAAAAAAAACACAAAATGGGTAGTCTAGTATTTTAAAAATTTCTAAAAAGTTTTACTTTCTTTCGGTGAAAGAATATTCAGAATCGATACAATAGTTTTAAAGTTCACCCTTTGCCAAACGAAAAATATTTTCACAATTTTTATCCTAGTGTATTTGTATGGATAAATCCTAAAGTTATTTACCTAAAATATCTATATGTTTATAATATTACCTTTGTTTGCTAAGCATTATGTTTGTATTCATGCGTCAGTCAGTTTACGACGGACAAGCAGGTAGGGCTGACGTAAGAATATAATTTGCTTCCATTTACCTATTGTAATGTCATTGTAAAATGAAATGGTTTGATTAAATTGTGACATGAAATTGTTCTAATTACAAACTAAATTTCAATTAACAATAAATCATTCATTAAATGGCACATTTCAACTTTCACTAATGTATTCTAGACAAATATGTTTCGTTACTTTCTATAGAAAGCACTAACAAATGACTAACTTATTACAGAAACCATGGAACTAGTAGCAGACAAGACTTCCATTGTTTCAATGTTTCGGATTTTTTCGGATTGGGTCGAAGAAGTATATTCTAGCTAAAAAACCTACGCCAGTGTCTTGGAAATAGTACCTGTTCGCTTTTCATAGCCGCGGCATCGAAAGTGCAAGTTGCCTTAATGGTCACCGACCTTCAAAAAGGGCTATTAGAGGCGAGTAGGCCACAGGGAATATTTTCTTTATTGAAGAATATATTTCATTAACTAGAGCAAAAGACCAAATTGAATTATTGATTTATAATTTCGTTTTTCACCTAGTGCGGCGTAGTTGGTATCATTTGGTTTTGTGTGAAACATGAATGACGTTTCGTTGTTTCTATGAAATAAAGATTTAAATACTAATGGCAATATTAATTACTTTACACTTACTTTAATTACTTTTTTATAGTAACATACGTGAAAATGATACGTGTTCTATGAATAGAACCCAATACAAATATTATATATATATATATAT
>DWLR01006370.1:0-10114 GCA_018246295.1 Papilio alexanor hazarajatica
TCTTGGCGCCGTATCAAAATGTCGTCTAGTTATTTCAACTGAAACATTTATGTTTGTTGGAAACATATCTTACATAGCACTGCACAAATTTGTTAATCGTTTTATGGCTATGAAACGAAGATTTTGCAGCATTACATAGAAAGATTGACAACAATAACCTTTATAAGTCTTAAGACCTCGTAGAAAAGTATGAACACTTGTATGAGCACTGTTTATAGTGGTAGTAAGCCTATGATAGCACTGTCGGCAGCTAGTAAACTCTTTTCGTTAACAAAAAAAAGTTTAAAGTAAATCGAAAATCGGAACCTGTCGCAAAACATTATTTATTACATCTCGATAACGCTTTGACAAGAATGTATTTAAACAGCACTCAAGATAAATTGTTAGTCTCCCAGCTTTAACGGATATATATTATATATGTATATATGTAACGCGTAAGTTATGGCCTAACCTTTACTGCGCGTAAGGGTTATACTTAACACATAAATAATTTTAATGCAACTCGTAAATGTGATGAAAAATTAAACTAGATTTAGAAATCATTCCTAAGCCTATTAAATTTTTTGTCGGATACACTTGTTGATAAGAAATTCGTATGTGTACCTAAATTTACGTTTACCTTAAACTTTAGTTTCACTTATACGGGAACTAAATGAAATGGTTTAGCTAATTTAAGCTAAGATTTAGGAGCTTGAAATTTAACATCGTGGATTCTAAACCTTACTAGTCTGATTACCCGATAAGTTGATTTTTCTCATTCGATTTCCATGTTACATTTCAGAAATAAATTACGTACATGCGATAAGCTATTAGTTGGAATTACAGATTTGTTTAAAAAAAAAACAAAAGACTTAAATAATATTATAAATGTTATTACACGGTGAAAATTCTTTGAAGCTATCTTCAGTGAATCTCTTCGAGGAACGCAGTACCACGAAGCTATTATTTATATGAAAAAGGATATAAATAAATTGATCACAAATATAGAAAACGCAATAACACCCTCGCGCATTAAGCCCCTCGCTATCTTAGCATCTCGCTTGTGGCACACCTTAGATTTATGTGCGAACCGACAGTCGTACACGTAATGCGGGAGCGAACGAAAAGCAATCGAGTGGAAAGTTCTACAATGCGAATGCGGAGGCGAAATGTGAACGCGGAAGCGAAGTAGGAGGAGCAGAAACAAACATACAGAGACGTACATACCTTGGTTTACATTAGCGATAAAATGATGAAATATTGCAGCGGTTACACGGCGGTACTAGGCGAGCATGAATCAAGAGGAGTTTTTGCACGGATGGTAATACGCGCAGGGCTTTATGAGAGGAGCTAGGTGCGAGATTTGTTACGTTTTTATAATCTTTGTTTCAGGACGATAATTTCGAAACATGGATGAATTCAAAAAGATGTGTGATGTAGTTAAAACGAATGGTAGTAGTTGAAAGATCATAAAAACATAATATTGTCTGATTAGACTAGACTATTCTGACCTACAACTTTTACACAGCAGTGTAGCGCTTAAAACACAAAATAGATAATAATTGTCGCAAATTAATTTGACTCCGAATGATTGTCACTTGGATTGTGCTTTTTTATCTTCTTCTCTTACATTAAAGATATGTATGTGGATATAGTTCATTAGAAGTATTTTAAAAGAAAACACAAACATTATTGTAAAATAAATTAAAAGATCAAAATAAGAAAAGACAATACACATAATTATAAATCGGATTTTAATCTATCAAGAGTAGGGTAACCACTACTGGGATTCATTCGAAGAGGATTATATTTCTATTTCTCGTATGTGTCGATAACAGTTCGGTTTTATTGCATTGCTTTTAACAGAAATCCGGTATCAGTGAACCTTAATTGTTTATGCATATTTAAATTATTTAATTCCCTCTGATACGCTTCCCGTAAAAACGCCATTTTAATTTATTTAAAAAGATAATCTTTTTATGGAGCTATAAATTTCATAATAAAATAGATAATGCTTTCTTTTCCATAATAAAGCTTTAATCGTATATATAGAAATGATGTACTCAAGACGATTTTAACAATCAGGTAATCGGTGTTCTTTTGTCCTTTTCTCTCCTTCCGTATTTGAATGGAAAAGTAGTAGTACCATTGAAAATGCGTACATAAAGTTCATTTTAAAAAGATAGGTCTTACTCTACAATTTTCGTAAAAAAAAAGTTACATATATATTAACTAGTTGTAAACAGTGTAGTTTTAATACGCATAGTTAGGTTAGGTTAGATAATTAAATAATGGTCACCCCAATGTAATTTTGATTGGATTGGAAATACAAGGCCGCGGAGCAGTGTGATTGTAAGAGAAACCCGTTTCGTTCTAATTAGGCAGCGCTTATATTGCCTTTACCGGCGTCGCTGAATGCCATTTCTAACTTCATAAATTATCTTAATGAGCAATGAATTCTTACTTACAATGGATTATGATAGCTGTATCGGCTTATGAGAGAATTTAACCTTTCCGTTTTTATGTTTCTTATGTTAAATTTTGTTTTAAAGTAATGGATATCACGCAACATATACTCAATGTGGTAGACTGAGTAAAGATTACTAATTTTGATTTTACAACTTAAGTCACCTAGCTAGTTCACCTAATTTAGTCATATGTCTAATAAGACAGTACTTATTGCATCAAATGATGTATCTAAGATTGTATTACATCATCTATACTAGTGTTCCGCTGTTATTGCCTTTATTACTACGAGATAACTATTCACAGCATCTTGTTGACCCGCAACCTATCTATCTGCAGCTCATTATGCATTCCTGGTAACCTGCTGCTTACACTATAAAGAAAATGTTACTTTATCTCACAGCCAATACTTTACATTATACGAAACGATTATCAAAACTAATTAAGTCACAAATCGTTAGTACTCAATAATTCAATCGGTGTATAATAAAACAGGCGATTATAAAATCAATTATACTTTTATATCGTAAAATTCAATGCTTCGATTTATCGCAAATAACCGGTACGTATCGATAAGGACACGCGAGTCATAAAATCGGAATTAAATCGATATAGACGGGTTATTAACATTTGAATACGCAACTAAGTAAAGTAAGTATAGTGGCTTATAAATATCATTTGAGGATGTGATATTAAAGAGTCGTTTATTTTCCCGCCGCCATCTTTATTGCGACGCGCTAAAAGTTTTTATTGATGTAATAAAGTTCGATTTGCATCCTAATCGATGATACGTTGTTATAATACTCCAAGACCATATTACCTTAACGAAGAGTGCATTAAAGGACGGGGGGGGGGGCTCGCTTAAGAGTTCGGCTCGAATATTAAGCTAACTAAATCTATTTCTTGCAAGAACAACTAGTGGTCAAGTCGTGGGATATATCTAAACACATCTGTATCACGCCATTAATCTGTGATGAATTGGATCATCGTATATGAGAAATTTTTATACGACTATTGGTTCATATTACTCTCATCATCATCACCAATCAAAAGATGTTCACCACTGAACGCGTCGTGTGTAAGAATCAACAAAAATATCGTTCTCATTCAGTGCACTCTCGGTACCTTGGCAGTTTGTCAGTACATAGTTGCCATTCCAGAGTTTTGGCCGCATCGATATCAGCAATACTACAAATTTTAATAACTCATAAAAACATAGCAAACCTTACGGGTATACTAAAGCATGGTTTGTGATTTAATTTTCTTTGTCCGCAAACCCCGTAACGATAAGTAAGCAATAGTAAAGTATACTCCTCTAATTACACATATAAGTTTTATCTAAGGCTTCTGTTGCGCGTCTTATCCCCTCTATTTAGTGAATCAAATAGATATAATCAGACCGAGTAAAATTGTATTAGTTTTCCTTTACTAATGTAGTCGCTGACACAATTCCATTGTAGCTTTTCCTTTTTTATTTTCTTTTATGAACGGAATTTTGTGTAAAATTGACTGTGTGACCTAACTTGATTGTAGAACTAAAGCATCAGTTTAAAGTTAAGATATTCAAATGAAGAGATCCTTATATTAAGTACTTACTACTTAGTATATTATTGTATTAAGTAAGTTCATCATAAATTGTTAAGAAAATCGATAATTAAGTCTTAAGTAATTATTATAAAAGATGTTGACTAATGACACAAAAAATTAACATAATTAAGAATGTAACAAGAGCGTCAATAATGGATTACTTTACGTGTCTCTAGTTTCTCTTATCTGATTCACCAGGGTAAAGTTTCCTAATAGTTACATATAAAAATTTGCTTTATAATATTATGGTAAAGCAGACAACTATTAAACATTTGTGTTTTAAATTGTCAGTAGAATATCGTCGTTGAACGAGCTATGGAACCAAAGCGAAGAGAATAAAAGAAGTTTTACCGTTTTCATACGCAAATATAAAGACGTGTAATGACCGTTAATGTGTCAACACGTTAATAGCAAGTGAGTATTCTACGTGAATACGGAATAACTCCGACAATGCTACCGGTGAGTTACAAATGACAAATGAAATTTGACGGGCGACCATAAATCGCGACGGCGTATAATAAAAGATTATCTATCCCCGAAATAAATACACGGGGTGAGGACAATAGGTTCTTTATTACGGGGACACTCTATGATCAAAGTTTTGTTTCCCCCAATGTGGGACGAGCTCAAAGGGGAGACATGGACTTGCGTATTCTGTGAATCACGCGACGCGTCGGTTAACTCGTGAATGTAAAAATTTCTGGTGCATTTATTCTTTGATATTGAAGATTATATACCATAGAAGAAAATTACATCAATTTTCTTTTCTTAAAATTGAAATGAAAAACATTTTTATCTTTTAGGGAACTTGATTAACAGTATAAAGAATATATTTTGACTGGTATATAGTTTTAATTAAATTTTAAAATGTGCATGAGTGTGAATACAGTCCTAAGGGAACAATAGAGTTAGACAGACATTTTGAAATACTTTCAAAATATTAAAATGCAAAATCTCATTGTCGGTTTATTTTTTATTCAATGACAGTGACGGAGATTTCCATTCTTCACCTATTGAATTACACAAATTTATAACATATAAAATATTAATTAGTTGTTCATTTATTTATATGTTGTTGAAATTGGATCGTTCAAAAATGAACATGTGTTAGTAATAAACAATTTTAACTTACATCAACATATAATATGTTTATTTTTAAAGTTAGTGCAAGAGAGCCGTCAAGAACATTACCAAAACATTCCTTTTAAGGCCATATTCGTGTATCGTGTAACGTATCATCGTAGTTTGGAATTCAAATCTTGGAATAATACGAATAATTATAGGGAACGAGTAGATTTTAATAAATATGTTATAATTATAATTGTCCGATTCTTTCAATTCACCAGATTTTGATTTTTTCAGCTACTGGTGAGTAAAAAAAAACGTAAGAATTTTATGAAATAGCATTATATTACTGAGCAAATATTTTTTACATGCTCAAGCAACATATCTTCCGAGTCTATAAGACTAGCCGGTGACAATTTATAGCACAGATGATCAAAATATTCGCAAATAATCGATGTCGTGTGGAACGCGGTGTACGCATTACGGCGCGTGTTGGACCCCACCCGCTCGATAAAACATTTTATTTCGATTGTAAATCCGAGGGGCGATTATGAGTGGTGTCGCGTGCTGGCCGTTACCGAACCTCGTCGCTATTAAAACCTACTCGGTGGTTCCACTTTCAAATGTGAAGTTGTTTAGTTGTTTTCTTTTTCGAATTTCGAACGCGAAGTTATTTTCAGACGGCCTTGATGTCAAAATCTAGTGACAAATGAATTATGTAGCGTTTCACGTGAGGATTTGTAACGGTTTTCTATTCTGTTTCGGCGTTTAACAACAGCAACAATTTTAAAACAGTTTGTTTTCACGGTAATTATACTTCTAGTTAGTAGCGTTCGGGTGTTTTCTATTAATACGGATTTACTAAGAAGACGAGAAGATCTACGAAGACTACCGTGGGTTTAAGTTATTTTCATTACGGAAATAAATTGCAATCAAAAGTATTTTTAAATACACAATTTTTCTTTCATTATAAAAAAAACCTGTTTAAAATACTATACTATATATATATACTAAATAATAATTAAAAATTGAAATTTATTTTAATTTACTTATTTATTTTTAATAGATTGAAGTAAAATATAAAGTAAAATGTATAGATAAATACAAAAGTTTCCTAATCCTAGTCTCACTGAGAACATTATACAGTTATTCGCTCTAACAGCAATGCGATTAAACATTAAAACTAAAAACGTTAAATAATATAAAAAAGAGTTAAGAAAAAAAAAGGAAGAAATAAAGTGGCTAGAGACATTAGATTAAACAAAAATTAAAGCTAAAAACGGCGAACAAGAGAAAGTCTCTGTATTGTATCTTTCATTTCAATATTTTGAGTTTTAGTGCTTTCATATTTTACTAGTCAAAATTGTGAAAGTACTATAAGTAAAATATTAAAATAAATATAATAATATCAATACAAAGAAATAATTGAAACAATAAAAAGTTATTACAAACTTTATTGCATTACAACATCCACTTAGGTGATTAAAAGAATTAATATACCGTACGGGCGATGCGATGGCGTTAGGGTGTTCGCGAAGTATGGGGCTTGTCATAAAAAATATAATATTAACGAGATATGAACAGATAGATTATCGGATTTGACGATATTGACGCTTACGTACGGGTGACTGCGCCTTAATGCCCAACGAAATCTTTATTACGAGAGATTTATGACGGCCATATTGTGTATTCCAATCTTTTGTAGATGGCTCTTCGCTCCACGAACGACGACTGGATTATAAGATTATTGAATTATTCGCTAAATTAAAGCGCGCACGCGAACTTGAGTGCGTCTCGCCCTTAATTAATGCAGCCTGTCTGATACTTACTTTGCGTTTTGGCAATACTTTAAACTGTATTTTTATTTATTTGTGTTTATGTTTTGTCTATTTACACAAGATAAATGGGCTAGTACTCTCGTAGTAAAATTACGTAGAACACAGTAAAAAATGTGTGATTTATTTTTAAGTCAAACATAAGCATACATACATAACACTTACGCCCATGACCACGTCTGAGTAGGCAAAGATAACAGATCACCCCTTGGCGTGACCCGGACACACTTCTTTTCTCTCTTTTTCGCTTCTTTTGTATCCATACATCTACCCTCATTATACATGCTCGTTGGTTTTGGTACTCTCTATATCGCCTTTCTTTAGTATATCAGTGATTTGATAGATACAAATGTTTTTGTAGGTCTTCCCCTACCACCTCTGCCACTCACTTTTCCAACACACATTTATCGTGTCACTCTCTCTTCATTCATCCTTTCAACGTCTGATCTATAGCGAATTTGATCAGTTATAAAAAAAGTTTAAAAAATAACGCTTCTATCAAAACATAAGCTATATGAGGTCGAATTTAGACCAAGAGTTTTAGTAGATCTTACTTTTACATCTAAAAAAATTGTTCTACAGTACCTGTTTCACCTTTCTTAGTCAGAAAGAAACAATTACGAGCGGCGTCGGAAGCTCAAAAGCGGCTCAGCGACCATTCAGTAACACCTAAGCTCTGCTCGGCGTTGCCTCTCAACACAAAATTGCAACATTCACCCAGATTTTAAGGACTTTTAATAAATAAAATTAGCTCATTAGAGCGAGTACTAAAGCCCCTTCCTACCGACTTAATTACAAAAACATCTTTAAGATTTCATAAAAGTTATTCCGCATATTTGAGCTTTAAATTTTTTATAGTAAAAGCAGCAAACCTAATAGCGAAAAAAAGACGTCTTGCATACGAATCTGGTGGTATACGACTCATATCACATCAATCTCCTTATCAACTATAAACGGTAAGAGAGATGCCACAAGGACTGATGCCACGAGGACAATAACTGCTGATGATGCTGAATCTACGATCATTCCTTGTCAGCCACAGTTGATTGACCACAACAATGAAGAATGATCTGGTGAAAGATATATCAGTCCACAGGTTGAGATATCGAACCTTGGGTTAGTTCTATGTTTTGTAATCGACTGTCTATTTATTAAGGAGACAAACAATATATTGAGTATAAAGTAAAATTTATAGCTAAATACCAAAGTTTCCTAATTTTAGCCTCACAGAAAACAATTAGGTAAAGATTATTCGCCCCTAAAGTAATAAAATAAACACTAAAACTAAAAATATAAAGTCATATGAGTAATAGTTAAGAAAGAAAGGAAGAAAGTAGCTAAAGACATTCGTTTAATTATAAATTAAAGTTATAAATAAGGTGATGTTGCTAATATTGAGGTTTTACAATAGTTATCGTGTTTTTGTAGAATTATATTGAACAAAATAATAATAGAGATGGTCGCTAAATTGGTTATATAATGGCGGGCCATTTGCGATACTTTTGTACATTTTCATTGTGCTCAGTCCAAAGCACTTACTCCTTCACAATAGCCACTGATACAATTGGACGACATATTAACCTAAGAACAGATTCAAAAATCTATCAGTTTTCCAATAAGTTCTATAAAATCATTGCCAGGTTTTACGTACGCTTGAAATGTATCCGGTAAAGTAATTTAACGAGTTGACCTTAATATCTCATTGGTTTGTATTAACCAAACGCGTATTCAGATAATAAAATCGTTTTTATATACATACCTTTTTACGAGTAAATTTATATTTAAATTATCTTGTTTGTTTGTATCATTAAGTGATATCAAAGAAATGTATCACGCTTGTCACTTTTAGAAAAAGCACATAACGAAAAAACAACATCTCAGATTTAAGCCCTAGTTTTGTTTTAAACCGTTGCTACAAGTTTTAAATTCCTCTACACAGCAAAAAAAATTGCAAATCTAACCCCTAAATTCAAATCATTCCGATCACTAACGAGCTTTTGTATCGCACACTTCAGGTACATCCCGGTAATATAACGCTCTATAGGAAGAGCAGTGATGCACAGCAAAATGCGCTTTCTGTGGCTCCCGACCTAGTTTGCTGGCTCATTGTATGATATGGGATGTAAGGTACTAACCAGGAAACTAATAATAGTAGAACAAACCTATGTTCGGATTTATATTATTACAATTATAGAACAGATCTCTACCGACTCAATTACAAGTCTGGTCTTAGTTTAAGCGTCGTACTCGTACACGCTTAATATTTCATACTTGTATTCTACGTACACATCTCGGTATTTCTGGCTTGCTTATCAAATTGTAATCCGTTATCTCTACCTACTCCCTTGGAATATGAGCGTCAGTGCTATATTTTGCTAACTTTCTATCGGCTATTCTATATCGCTATAAAAAGTCGGCTTCTTCAATAAAAATATATATAGATTTCCAATAATCCTTGATTACTTTCACTCGTCTGGCAACCCTAATCAGACTATACTCTGCCGTGCAGTGCAGTGTTGCCATTGAGGAAAAATTTAAATGAATTTACAATGTAATATCGGTTGTGAGTCGGGCTAATTACAGACTATGTTTATTGTCACGTCAAATCGTTACGCCGCTAAACTGTTGCAGTTGGCGAGGTCGCTTTGCGTGTCTTAATTCGTTTATTTTGTATAAACTAACGGAGCGAGAATTCGCACTCCAGTTTAAAAAGAGTATTTTAAAAATGATTTATTTTAAATACTTGTATAGGCATCTTATTATTCTACGTAATTTTTTTTATAAATTAAAACAAAAAAAATTAAAATATTATTCTCTGAAGATTTAGTTTATAAATTACATAACTTCAGTAAACAAATAAGTAACGAATTGGACAAAATTAAGAGTAATTAGACAAATAAAGAGTAGAGACTTTTGATATAAAATTACACTACTCCATCCACTACCCAAATATAAAGATAAGTATTTCAAGGCCATCGTGATATAACACACGAAGCATCTAATATAGTTAACACAGCAATAAAAGACATGCTAGGTCAGTTTACACGATGTATTACGTCCTTACATATGAAATTAGCGTTTTGTCGTACTGACCACTTTGAGCTAAAATATTTCCTCTTTGGTTAAGAATTCCAAATTCAAATTTATAAATTCATTTAGCTGGTACATTTGAGTTTTGAAAA
>DWLR01006371.1:0-10113 GCA_018246295.1 Papilio alexanor hazarajatica
AGGCTCGTTCTAAACAAATGTTCCCTATCGAGACATTTGTATCTTGACGCTCACTTCATACCGGTATACCTGGTATAGTTATCGTTTCCCTAAATTTAATAGAAAAAGAAATTCAACTGTATAATACCAGAATGGACAATTGTGGTCCGAAGTTCGCGGTACGTACCTCTTGTACCACGCCGAGTTCCGTGGGATTATCCCTCATTTTTGACGCTGTGCGCCGCGCGAGCTCCTGCGAGCTGACGTCGCGCGCGCACGGGTGCATGGCCTCCGCGCGGCCCACGCGAACCATATGGAAGCGCTCCTCTAACAGACAAAGCGAATCTTTTAATTATTCTGTCATCGATAAAGCATTCACCCGCATCGATAACCACCTATATTGTGGTCTTAGGTCATACATGGAACAATTTCTGAGAACTATAACATTGTAATCAGAAATTTAACTAAAGATTTTTAATCGCACTATTCGATGGTATAGTATTTATTTTAAATAGGTCTTATTATTCATTAATCTTTTTTATATAGTTGTTACCTAATTCTCTATCTTAATAAATAGGCTTATACGTAAAAAAAATCACAAGTATACAAAAGTAAAGTAATATTATGGAATAAATGCAAAATGGGCTAATAAACGCTTGTTATTTTATTAACAAACTAAAAATAACTATTCAAATTTCAAGTATGCAAAATTACTACCTACTAATTAATTACCTTTAGGCATACTGCTTCTAATTTTCAACAATCGAATGACTAATTCATCGACGGCAGCGTTACTTGTGGCACATATTAAGATCTTTCCTTTATTTCGTTGTTTTCTGCCGACATCGTTATAGAAATATGTCAGAGCTATAGCGCAAATCACACTCGTTTTTCCTGAAAAAAGTTACGTAGTTTACTAATTTGTAGAAGTTATATAATGCTGTAATATACTAATAACGATTATTAACACATTATGAGCGGGAGCGGATATTTGTACCAGTTTCACAGATGGCCGTTTAAAAGCGGGGCAGATATTAGTACTCGTTTAAAATCACCACTTTTAAGTGTCACAAGGGAAAAAAAATAACGTTTCGTATAATGTATGGATTGGTACATTTTTTATTATAACAGATTTTTAACTTGGTCAACTTATTTGTAACTAAATTGTATAAATATCTCTTATGTGCTGCTGAGACATATCTACATATCCCTCAACACATTAGTTGATAACACTGCATTTATGATGTCTCATATTACATCGTCGACTAACTCCACATAAGTTTATAAAATAGTAAAATATTGTTCTATATGTATAAGTTTATCTTTTTTTTTAATGTACATGTCTTTTTTTAATAAGGTTTTGTTCATAAAAAAAAAACTCAATCACTCAGTAACCTTTTAAAAAACAAAGGTGATAGCCCTAATCTGATTATTGGCAATTGGAAGAAACTTATTCAAAAAACATTTTGATTCCTATATTTTTCCAGAATTTGTTCGTTCTTGAGTTAAAGGAGGTACTTTGAAATTTTTAAGTATCCTACAAACGTAATAACCCTAATCCGATTATTGGCTATATGGATGTAAAAACTTATTCTAGACTTTTCTTCCTGATATTTTTTTCAAAAACTTGTTCGTTTTTGAGTTATAGGACTGTCAAACTTTCAACTACTCTACAAAGGTTTTTACCGATTTTATTCCCCGCTAAGTAACATAGTTGCGTATGTTAGTAGGCAATGCTTAATAATCAGGATATTAACCGTTAGACGCCATCACAGTTACGCTTAATTAATTCGGGTTACTGCTTCCCTGCTAACAGGTCCCGTCAATGTTTGTAAAATCATCAGAAAGTGCTACGTAAAAATGTCAACATTTTTCCAAGAATACCCAGAAAATTGCAGTTTTCTGTGTCTATTACAATAAATTGACGTTTTGTTGAATTTCTAAAAATGTTGGCCGCGATAAGCAATAGAAGTTAAAAAAAACGTGTTAATGATGAAAAAGTTATCTAACGGAAACAACACAAAAGTGGAGGAATACAATGCTTGAAATACAGTAATCTCCTTCGCGGGGCATATATTTCGTAAATATGCCGCGAAGACAGAAACCGTGACTATGGAATGGTAATTTATATGGGATAATAGAGGATACGTTCCAGGGTGACAAAATAAAAACCGATTAGATCCGCGAACAAAGAAATCTTTAGCCGCGAATATAGCAAATGGGTCGCATTTTCTTAATCCGCGAATAGTAAAAACGCGAATGAAGGAAGCGCGAATAAGTAGATTTTACTGTAATATTTAAAATGAAAATATCGGGCGCTTTACGAATACGCGCTGCATCACATATGCATATATCGAGGACACATTACCAGAATGCTCCGCATCGAATGTTCGCGAACGTCTATCGAGGACGCATCTTTACCTGAATATTCGAAGGCCACTAGAATATTCGAGAAATTAAAAATTCAACAAGATTTCGTATTAGATATAAATAACGCTCAAAGTAACAATCAAAACATTCAGTTCGGACAATCGAGGCAATGACCGAATCAAGAACGATAAATGAAGCACATTAATTATTCTTACTGCGCTTATTTACTCACATTGCTGTAAAAGTGATTATTATAGAATAAAATCCTCGAAAATTGATACATAACATCCAAGAGCACATTGCAAAGTTTTAGGTATTGTTTCGTAAATGAAGTATGTATGAGTCATGCAAAACCACAAATCAGACCAATAAAGACCTTACACGTTATGAACTTAAGGCTATAATTGAATTCCCAGAGAATTATATTCAGTAACAATTCAATTCGACGCAACAGTAAAAAAAATTCAAGGAATAAATACTACTTCCAAGTAAACAATGACTTGTTTAAGACCAAAAAAAAACTTCAAAATTGTTCATAGAGTTTTGAATTTGAGCACCGATTCAAATAATACGTAAAACAAAAAATAGAGTAAGAAAGCATTATTTTATTTTACTACAGTTAGCACTCAATTTAAAAAAAGTTCAGTATTTGTTGTTTCAACATAAATAAGGAAGTAGTTAACGTTCATCCCTGTTTTACAATATTATATATTACAATACAATATTATTATACTATGCGGTGTAAGGTTAGGTTAGGTTACCTGTGCCGGGCGGGCCCTGTACCATTTGGATGCCGGCCCCGTCTCTGTGCGCCGCCGACACCGATGAGCAAACTGCCAACTTTTGACTCTCATTAAGTGTATGTGTCCACTGCAATACATCAAAACATCGTCATTGAAAAATATCTACAAGGAATTGAACTTTCCCACTTCATTAAACTGAATGAATTGAAGATAGTAAATGAGATAATCTAGTTAATATCATAACATACTTGTGATTTCAAATCTTCAGGTTTAAGTTCCTTTAAATTATAAAAGTGATGGGGCTCCGGTTGCAGAATTAAATCTTGAAGCGGTGATCCAGATAAATATTCCATGGCTTCAAACAACATTAATTCTTTATTTATGTAAGCTAAAACCTTGCCATACAATTTCTGACCCGCTCGTAATTTACCTATCTTTTCTGAATAAGTGCCACACAAGCTTATTGAAAAAAAAGAGTGAATATTACCTAAAAAAAAAAGCCAATGATAATAAAGATACCAATGTTAAGGTTTTTGTTCTTGATGAAAATTATTTTAGAATAAAATGACATACTTGGAGGCGAAGGCAGGCAATTGACTTGAGTAACATAAAGCAATTTATTGCATTTCACACTCTCCACATCTAATGTAATTATCATAACATCTCCAACCCTTGGGACTGATTTTACTTCGGTAGTTGGTACTGAAACTGAAAAAGAGAAAGTTTTTAAGGGTTTAGAAAGACAACACTAATTAAGGCGCATTTTAAATTTGTAGGATAAAATTAAAATAAATATTAAAAAAAAATGAAAATAAACTTACAATCAACATGAATGGTAAGCATTTTAAATTGTTTCTCCTGTGGCAGCACTTGCTGGACTAAATGTATTTGCATTTGTAAACCCAAGTCTTCCTTAGACAATCTCTTATAACCTTGCGATAGACATTCCCATATCTCTATAAGAAGTAGGTCACCTAGTAATCTGAAATAATAAATTTAATATAGAGATGTAATTAGTAGTGATCATCACATTTTAAATAAGTCATATGTGTCATCCTTACTGTATGTACTGCTCATGATTCATGAAGGAATGGAATATAACCAAAGGTGAATAATTATGGCCTAAGATAGGTGGAGGTTTATGACTGCGCAATTGTTCTTCTAGCCAGCTTACGTTCCAATGGAGAATCTTCATCAATGTAACCTTCTCCAATGACAACTGAGGAAGGCGTTCCATATCGGGATAGGTTGTTTTTATTGAGCTGGTCTTTGACATACTTTTGAAAGGTTCAATCTCAAATACAAGAACATCCGGATCCTTATCACTAAAACATACTTTCTTTTTAGTCTTTTTGTTAGCTGTTTCTGATGTTAGCTCGGATGACATAGGAAACACTTTCGAAAATGGTTTACCAGTCTTTGCTTCATGGCATTTTAAAGGTAAAACATATTTCACAGAGATAGGCATATCAGAGCCACACAATTTATCTGAAACATCAGTGGCTTTAGGGCTGTCATCCTTATCTATTATTTTATAGTATTTATGTTCATTTACTTTACAAGGTTTAGTGTTCTTATCCATATTTTTCATCTCAGAATGGTCACGTTTCTTTGAACTATGATCTGTACTTTCCTCAACTTTAGCTTTATTTTCTTTCTTTGATCTTGTAATACTTTTACGAGTTTGTGATGTATCAGAACCTTTAGATTTATTTGTCTTTTTTGAAGGATTGACAGCTGATTTAACATTATCATTTAAAAATACACCTCTGTTCAAAGTTGTTACTTTTGCAACAGTAAAAGGTATAGTTGATGTATTATTTGATGAGTCATCTTTTAATTTAGATTTCTCTTTTTCCTTCAAAGCAATTTCTTTAAGTTTTTGCTTCCTCTCTTCTTTTTGTGCATCTGTTATTTGTTTCTTTACTTGATGTTTTAACTTTGAATTTTGTTTGCGTGATGTACGATGCTTAATTGTTTTGCCTAAAATAAGTTATTGTACAAATTAAATTGTGGTGAAATATTTCTGGAGTTTTAATCCCATAATTTTAGTGTCAAAGTGTTGAAAGGTAGTATGAGATCTCATCTCTCCTTATTACCAAATACGAGATGAGATTATTTTTATATTTTTTTTTTTAACAAATTCATTCTTTATCAATATTACATAGTAATGAGTAGGTCGTGAGACTTAGAAGTAATTACATTTACTAGTTCAAATTCCAAATGTTCATAAGGGTCAGAATAGTGGAATTCAAATACAATTAATAAAAAAAATTGTTGTCATAAATTAATACTTTATACATGCTGTTACTTAGTTTGCTAAGGAAATTACTCTGCCACCGCTATATCTCACAAAATCAGGTATTTCATTGGGATATTCCTACAAATCATGAATATTTTGTGGTATTTAGATGTGTCCGATTATTATTAAATAATTTAATTTACTAATTGCATTTGTTATTCCATTTCAATAACAGAGCTAAGAATTACAATTGCAATCCAACAACACGATCTATCATAATTATTAAAATAAATTTGTTAAATGTATAAAAATGTTAATAACGAAAAACTTTGTCTAGTAATGCTAGCTTGTTTTCTTTTCTTGTTTTCTTGTTATATATAAATATACAATCCTAATCTATGATACTACAACAACATTAATGAGATTGTGTTGATATAACTCAGTGAATTTAATGAAAGCAATATGTACTTACTTTTTTGACTAACACTTTCTTTTTTGGAAACTACTGCTGGATGGGTATCCTTGTGTGCTGGTTCAATTAATTTAGTTTTCTTTGATATTTCCTGATTGATCTGAGATTCACATGATGTTGAATGATGGAAATTGTTTTCATTTACAATAGCCCCATCAGTTTGATCCTGATCACCTCTTATCCCTTCAGAATTAGTTGTATTTAAATCACCATTAGTTTTGGAGTTTGTGGTATTACTTTCGGCTTCCATATCTACAGGGCTACTATCTTTTGTATTCTTAGTAGGAAGTGATTCTCCATTACAGCCCTGTTCTTGATGTTGTTCTTCTGAAGGAGGAAGTGTCATCACTACATCCCTATTAATTTCTTCTTCTAATTCATTATTTCCTGCCTTTGTATTCGAAATCATAAAATCTTCACTTTGGCTATATGAGTTGTCATTTTGCTTTGTACCTTGGTTTTGAACAATTTTTGTGAATGGTTTTCCAGGAGAGCTTTGTGACAATCGTAAAAACCATTGCTCTGATTCACTGTCATCATCACTACTTATTTGAATAGGTTCATCATCATAGAAATAATCTTGCTTAACTTTGAATGCTTCAAACTGTATTTCATCATTTTCTTTAGTAATATGATCATCTCTTATTTCATTATTTTCAGCAAGAGGCTCAAGTTTTGTTCTTTTATTAATATCTAAATCACTATCAGATATGCTTATGTAGCCACTTTCTACATTAATGATATCAATATTTTTTTTATCTACCACTTGGTTAACATTTCCTACATTCAATTTTCTTTTTAAATCTTTTTTTGAATTACTGTTGGTAGTGGTTTTTGCATCACTTCTTGTATCATGTAATTTCTTAATAGAGTCTTCAATATCATCATCAAGGTTCTGTTCATTTTGAAATTGGATTCTGTTGTGTATTGGTGTGTATAACTTTACTTTGGCAAGTTTATACACATATCTTTCATTATCTGGGATTGTCGCTAATGGTGCTCCTGGAGTCCAACCAAATCCAATGATATCTGAATCCAACAAGTCATAAGGGGTGTCTGGATTAATTCTCTTTAATCCAATGTATACTCCATTAGAGCTCTAGAAGTAAATAGTTTTATATACATTATTTTAAAACCCAAGTCTCTGTTAAAATCTACATTCATAAATTGATCTTGAATTGAGCTTCCATTATTGGCATATCACCTATATATAAGCATGTGAATCACATATAAGCTTCTGAACCAATTTGAATGAATTTTGGTATAAAGATAGACCTTGAGTGAATTGAGCAAGCTACAAATGTCACAAAATAATAAAAATAAGGCCTAGGGAATATAGGAGCTAGTTTAAAAATAAAAGTAATAGAAATTATAGAATCAGGATAGGTAAAAATAATAGCATTAGGATTAAACAATTTTTGCTTCATAGTAGAAGAGCTCCATTACTCTTTCATATATTTTTTCGTATTGCAATATAACATTTCTTTGCATCAAATTTTGTAATATTTATCAATCTTTGTTTGTAAAATAAAACATTAATCTTTATATGGTAAAACTCTGAAAATGTACCTACCCTGGTTATATTGTTAATATTTGTAATTATAATTTAATATCTATATTTGATCAGAGGAAAAAACTATTTTCAGTTATCACCAGTGTGAAAGTGGCCTTTGTCATGACTGTTATGTGTACATTTTGCATGAAATGATTTTGTTGCTTACATGGTTCAAATTGGTTTTATATAAAACAAGCATACCCTTTCTTTGCACATCTCACAAAGCATACATTTCTGCATATTTTTTCTATCCTACCACATACAGCCTATAGCTTTCTTAACAATTAACCTCATAACAATAGATGTTTATATACAAAATTGTCATTTTAACATTTTGGCTAAACTGAACTAAAATCCCAGAATCTAAAACCAAACAGTTTTACTGCCTTGTGTGAGATTCCAAGATGAAATTTTATCCTCAGGTTAAGTAGACTATCTAAAGTTATAGAATGTACAACATTAGATAGTTCTATTATACTAAAAAGTAATAGTTTTTTCATTCGGCTTTAAAAGTGAACATGGATACATTGAAAATTAAAGTTATATTTAAAAACGAGTTACGGCATAGAATTTACGCAGCATAAATAGCTCACAATATCACTGCTGTGTTTGGAGAGGATAGAGCTAATGAACGCACTATGCGTTTTTGGAAACAGTACGTTATCTCATCCTCCGAAATTTTTTATTGGATCACACATTAGTACAAATTTTTACGGGCCATGGAGGATTCAGCGAATATTTTTGCAGGTTTCAGTACAAACTCTTCATTTACACATGATCCGGAGGTCCATAAATCTGTGCTGCACCTCATCTTAGAATACCCAGTGTATGGAAGGAAATGGTTAAAGACGTACCTTTAGATCTATAACGACAGCCTTACTATCCTTAAAATAAATGACACAATGATATCTGGATACCACTATGCTGGATAGGGTTACAGTATTAGTTAAACCCCTGCCGATTTTGACTTCATCGCCCTCTGTAAACTCCAGTTCCTCAGGCTGAGAATGGAGTCGTACTAGCTTCCATTTCGACATTTTTTACTTAACTGAGTCAATTTCGGTTACATTTCAACTCTGGCCGGTGCACCACTGACTGACATTGATATTTCCAAACAAAACAACCAAAGAGTATAAAACCCGACTCGATCCGACCCCCCCCTCTTTGGTCACAGAATAAATATACTTCCATCGGAGGTGCTTGCCAACTATTGAGGTTGAGGTGAGGTATCAAAGAATTTTTATGTCAGCTGTAAACTGTGAACTTCTTTTGCTTATAATCGCACTAGACAATTTATAAACTAGCAGCAAATGATGAACAATGATGAAATAAGAATTGTATTATTTTATTTTATGACTGACCAACAGTGATCATAACCAGCATATAATATGACAAATCAGTACATTTCACACTTAAATCAGTGAATAACATAAATACAAAATAACGCCAAAACAAAAACAAAAACTAATAGTAACATAGTAATTTTATGGTTCAAAATACATTTTAATTAGTTTTTAAAGTGATAAAATCATTCAAGTTTTATCGTATAATGTCATAAGCTATTATAAGCAACAAAATTGTTTTTGTTTATTTATAAATATCTTCAACACCTATTGAAGACGTTATTTTGATATGATATAATGCATCATGATTGTTTTAATAAAAATAAAATTTCAAGTGTTGAACCAAACAAAGAGTATGTAGCAGTCCGAACTTACAATTGGTAAAAATTAATTCTTCGCAAAATAACGTGCAATCTTACATAAAACCTATCATCAAAAAGAAAATTGCAGATTGAATTGGTACTTGCAAATATAAGTAATTACTTTTTTTTTAATTACATAAATTCTTAATGGTAAACATTGTCAACTGTCGAGTACATATATTAAGTTGTACATACCGACAGCCCTGTCACTAAAGGCATGGTTAGGTTCATCAAAGGCCTGCCTAGCTTTCGCCTATCACTTACGGCGCGTTAGCGGAAAAAACGGTAGTGAAATTTCTAATGCATAATCTATTAGGTCCTTACATATGAAATTGGCGTTTTGCACGGGAGGAATATAAAGTCATTTTTTTTTGTAAAATATATTTAATTAATCAAAGTATGCACCGTTGTTATCTATGCACTTTTGCCATCTCATATGTAGCTCATTGATCCCTTTACTAAAAAAAACATGGGGGCGAGAATAAATAAACTCTTTGGTTTGGACTGCCGCATCGGAGTTGATTTTTTTTTCCTTGTAAGAAGTTGTCCTAATTCCGGAAAAAATGGTAATCTGTTGGAGCAAAGTCCGGCGAGTACGGTGGATACCGCAGACATTCCAATTGTAGCTCATCTAACTTAGTGGTTGTTTGTTTTGCAGTGTATGGTTTTACGTTGTCGTGAAACAGCAGTGGCCTTGAGCGATTGACCAATCTCGGTTGTTTAGCAGCTAGTTCTTCCTTCATGGTCTGCAGTTGCTGCTAACAGATATCTGCCGTAATCGTTGGGCCTGATTTTACAAAGATGTAGTGAACGACACCAGCGCTAGTCCACCAAACACTCACAAGTATCTTTTTCTGAGTCAATTTTCGTTTAGGGCAGGATTTGGCTGAGTCTCCTTCAGGGTTCAGCCATTGCCACGAGCGCTTCCGATTATCGTACAGTATTCACTTTTCATCACAAGTAATGGTTCGATTTAAAATCCCTTCATTATTGTGTCGGTTGAGCAAAATAACATAGCAGTCGACGCGTGTTTGCAAGTTCGATTCA
>DWLR01006372.1:0-10113 GCA_018246295.1 Papilio alexanor hazarajatica
GATTTTTACTGTATGTGGCAATGCACACCAGCTTAAGCTCGTTAAAAATAAAATCAAACGTTTTTTAAACCTACTGGGATAGAGAGATTTAAACTCGATGATAATATTTACATTTAGAACTTAAAATCCCAAATATAAACATTAACTGAAAAATACAAACATATCGATTAGCTTTTAGCATATATATATTTATTAAATAGGTAAGAATAAAATCCAAATCTAATAAATCATCAAAGTTTATTAAAATCTATTCAGCTACAAATCTAGCAATGAAATAAATAAAAGCAATTCACAAACATATCCAGAATACATTCAAACATGCCACACAATAAATAATTTAAGACATAACTTCATTACAATCACACTTATAATAAAACCATTTATTACCAACAAATTATTTCTTTTCGCTTAACCAAAAATATTTAATTAATGGAAAGGAATAACACAGCAATACACATCTTGCGACATTAACCTTAATCCAACAAATCACAAAATCCGTTCGAAATATTGTATTTGCAAATGTAAATGTACTATCGCTTATTTAAAAAAAACTTTAAAGACGATTTTGAAATATTGTCTCCACAATATTAACAATTAGTAGAAAATGTAGACTACATTTTCGATGTATTTCAGAACATATTTTTTCTAACCTATAAATCTTTCAAAATTTTAAGAAATTTTCAAACAGTAATTACTTTAGAGTTATTAATAATTTCCTAAGCTTTCTTATTCAGTCTCATTATCAAGATTATCAGGTTCGTTAGTCGATACTTCTATTACAATAGACGAAGTGACTTCTTCGCCACCTTCTTCAGGCCCTTCTGAACTGGTTTCTGTGGCTGGACTGGTCATGTTGGCTGGTACGTTCTCACAGTGTTTGCCACTGACGCCCGATGGACAGTTACACCTGAAGTTGCCATCGTTAGCCTCCAAAGATTGACATTTGCCACCGTTCTTACAAGTGTCCGGATTCTTCTCGCAGTAATTTAGCTCTGTAAAAGATATTAGATTTTATATCTCGAATGGTTTCCATAAAGCTTAGAAGGCAATTAGGAATATATTTTCCGTTTAATTTTACTTTGTTTCATTTGGCAAGTATTTTATAATTTTATAATTTATTTAATAGTATCGCTCGAAAACGTCTTTGGTTAGTTGAAATGGTTGAAATATGTCAAGTGTTTAAGTTTAAGAATAAGTTCTTTTTACAATTTTTATACTTATCTAGCTGCTTAATACCCAATTCGTTAGTAGATATTTCATACAAATTCAATCTATTTCATTCTCATTTTTAATCAGTCAGTAAAATCACCAGGACGTTCCTACCTTCATCGCAAAGCATGCCGCCCCAGCCCTCCTTGCACACGCACTCCCAGGGGCGGCTGCAGGTGCCGTGCACGCAGCCAGGGTAGGGGTGACACTCCGCGCAGTTCTTGCCTGTCCACCCCACCTTGCAGCGGCACTCGCCCGGCCGTCGGCAGTAGCCGCGCTCGCCGTGGCAGCCCGGCGCGCAGATTGCTGCAACATTCATCATTACATCAAATGTAGTTTATGAAAATTAGTAAGGTAGTAGTAGACATAGAAATCCCGTTCGACTAGCTCAACCAGTCTTAAAAAGGACAACGCCATAAATAAATTACGTAATGGGTAAGACCGAAAACAAATATATGTTGCCATCGAAAACAGTACAAAATTTTAAGACAGTTGCTAGTCCAATA
Source organism: Papilio alexanor hazarajatica (assembly GCA_018246295.1). Lineage (NCBI taxonomy): Eukaryota > Metazoa > Arthropoda > Insecta > Lepidoptera > Papilionidae > Papilio > Papilio alexanor. Next base: position 1,716 of record DWLR01006372.1, read on the forward strand.
TTTTCTTACCCTGCTTTTGCTGCAGCAGCATTAAGTAGGTCCGGTTTTAAATACATCATTTATTTGTTAGCGCCTAAGTGTGGTTTCGATACAAATCTAAAAATAATGTGTACTGTGTTTAGTGTACACATATTCTATGAACAAATAATTATATAACATTGTGTTGCAACGTTCAGCACGTGTCTATTGTGGCATATTGATTGGCACTAAAATGAAAAGGGAAAGAATAGAAAGCGACGACGCATTACGATTTGTTACGTTAACGAAAGTGCAACAATTATCATTTTATGTAAACGCATAATGTTATTGTATAACTTAAATTTAGACTCGAGAAAGATGACATGCCTACACAATAGTGAAAAAAGAACAAAGCATTTGTTTCAAGCAAAGTTCACCTGACTGTCAACCTTTAATTGATGGAAAACCATTCTAAGACAAACAACTTTACGCGCCGGAAGACGAAGTGAATTTAAGGAACGAATACGCTCCTTTCTTCTTGTCTCCTTTCCCACTGCTAAAGTCAAACAATTTCACAAATCTATACTAACGTGTCTGACACAGCAATCCGGTGTAGCCGGGCAGACACTTGCACTCGAGTGGCTTGTCGCAGTAGCCGTGCTGACAGCCAGGCAGCGGCTGGCAGGCGCGGCAGGTGGGCCCGGACCAGCCCAGCCGGCAGCGGCACTCGCCCGGCGCCTCGCAGTAACCCCGAGTCGCGTGGCAGTCCGAACGGCAGATCGCTGAGTACAACAAACATACAACTACATAAACACATCATAAAACAAAATCTCTATCGTCATAACTGTCTGTCTGAACGTAAATTAAAAAATGACTGCACGGATTTTTATAATAATTTCACCAACAGACGGAATGATATAATTCAATAGTTTAGTATAAGCCTAGCCTTCTCTCTAAGGTGGGTTTAACATTATAATTGGGACGGAAAACCTGTCACGCATAACTTGTTCCACTTCTTTTCCAGATTGCTTCATTCTACTTACGTTCAGTGCAGAATATCCCGTCCCAGCCGGGGCGACATTGGCATTCAAAGGACACGTTGCAGTAGCCGTGCTGGCAACCCGGCATTGGTATACACTTGTTGCAGCGCTCACCGTAGAAGCCCATCTTACAGCGACACTCGCCCGGACGGTTGCAGTAACCTGAACGTTAATTAACAATAAGATTAGTCGACATTTTAGGTTAAAGAGATCAATTTAGAGTTTCCGTAGCATTACATAACGAATCATTACTTTTAGTATTATAAAAATTACCAATATTTATATGATAGATAAGTTTTTAATACTGGTAGAGTCATCCAGGTAAGCAGATTGCGGGAACAGGTTGCAAGCTGTTCGTACCTTCGAATACTTTCTTACGAAGAGCAAAGCACAACGACCATAAATCCAACTCTAATAAAAATAAAAAGTTAAATTAAATGTATTGTTTTCTTCATGATTTACAACGTAATACAGTTAATGACAATTTTCATCTTATGAGCAGAAGACTGGTGACCCACCCTGTGTGATGGATCGCCAGGCCCTCGCCCCTCGGATTACAAGTGCACAATTAATACAGTAGTATACAGTTTTATATTTGTTTCCTATAATTGTGTAGTCTGCCGTTCCTGCCGGTCCAGTTGCAGTTAAATTTATTTCGGTATGAACAACTCTAGAAAACACAAATTTTTGTTATACACATTTCACAGGATACTCCTCCACTAATTTTAAATATATATCTCGAACATTGTAACAAATATAACAATTCCATAGAGTGACAATCTAAACGACACTGTACGATGATCTTTACGCCTTTCTCGTACAAAACTTACAGACATTCTTAATAAAATCGCCGCTATAAACAGCGATCAAATAAGACTGTCCACTTAGCAGCTCGGTTTAGCGCAAACACACTGTTGTCTGTTGCTAAGCCGGTGCCCGCTAAAAGGTAAAATAGATGTATGCGTTTTTCCTTCTGCCTCTTATGTGACAAATCCCTCACGTTTATTTTCCTCATTCGCTAGTTACCCGATCGTTTGCAGCTCCTAAGTAAGTCAGTACAAAAATATGGTTCACTAACCTTGTAAGGGGTCACATCCCTTCTTGCAGATGGGCACGTCGCAGAGGTCTCCTTGCCAGCCGGGCAGGCACTTGGGCTCCCCGTTGTCGTCGCACACGTAGTGGCTGTGCTCGCTCTGCACGGCCGGCAGCTCGCAGGCCTGACGGAATGGCTTCTGAGATAACGAGATATTTGTCACAGGTGCGTCGTGCAGAATGAAGCCGTGATAAGCCAGCGAGCGAGTTAAGTGGTTGTTAATCTTACGCCCGTGTCAGTGATTAACACTTATAAACGATAAATATTATATTTATCATTTATTCAAACTTCTGATGATTGACGAATTTAACGTAATGAAGAAATTAATTGGACATTCACTTTAAGGTCATATCACTTTAATCGGATTATAATCCCCAATATTTTAAACACGAGATTTCGTTCAATGCAAAAGATAGCATTTGTTTTAAATATACTAGATTGGTCACGGATGTACGCCGTACTTTGAGAGTACATTGTACGGGGTAGGCAGAAATGAAGGAACTGTATTATTAATGTTTTTCTATTTATTTATAACAATATCAAACGCAGCAATAAGTGGTTTTATATCTCATTCCAAAGATTTTTATAGCTTTCTGATTACACAAAACGAACGAACATACATGACCTGGCTCGCGCGAGGCAATTTTCAACCAAACACCGCCACCTTACCTCGGAATGGCTCGGCAGCAAACGACCTCGCTCCGCTATCGATCGATTAAGCTTCAAACATTGAACGAGTGAACGTACGAATGGAAACAAGCATTCGAATGAACTAAATAAACTCCAGATTAATGATGATGTTAAATAAACTAAAAGAATACGATTATGGTGAATATATAAACTAATCTGTATTAGTATTTAGATGCAAGAAAATGTGCATTCAACTTTATTTCATCTTAAGATGAAAGATGAGATCTATAGCTAACACCAGGCTCGAGACGGCGAAGGAATGCATTAGATCTGGGACGCGAGCGTTTCCTAACCGTCCTCTTTCATTACAGAAACATCGATACAAGGCGCCAGAGAACTTAACATGCACTTTAACCAAACTGTTATTACTACAGTATTTCACATAGTAATGGCATATTGAATTCATTAATCATTTATTCAGAAAGTGTCATCATTACAATCTACGTAGAGTTTAATGTTAGAGAGCGGTTCTCGTTATATTAAGTGACAACCGATTTCAACAAAAATACGCAATAAATCGAAAAGAATGAAATAATAAGTAATTAACAAATAATATTGTGATGATATAATTACGTTAATACAAATTCAAATTAAATTCATTATAATATTTCAACCCTATACGTGATTAGAAGAATGTATTTGTGCTTTTCTTTGTATATTGTAACAACATATTATGTATACCATATTCTAGCCAATAATGTATTTGATTTGATGGAAAGGGGATGTGTTGATTCTTTATGTTATACCATTATTTTTCCCCTAGATGGTATGGTATTTCTGTCAAAGCAGGGGCAAACGAATATCGGGTCGTTTAAAGTTAAATGGTCACCGACGCCTATAAACATCCACAATACTAGAGGAACTGCAGACACGCTACCGGCTTTTAAAGTACGCTCTTTTCTTTAAAGACTGTAAGTCGTATTGATTTGGAAATGCTGGAAAATCTTACTGGATGCAGAGACTTTTTAAAGGATATAAATAAAAAATACATCAATCAGTACAAGTAGTATTGAATTTCAAAGTAGTCTATAAAACACTAATTATTCACGATTTACCTTAATTAGTACTTTGTTAACATAAATGTCGGGCAGTCGTTGAAAAAGAAGACGGATTATGACGGCGCAATATACGCTTAGCTTACGTTTACCACATTTAAGGTATCTTAGGAACGCAACAACTTCCCGCGGCGGGTACACAGCTACGCCTTGCTTAACGAAACTAATTAGGAATATTAAATGGCTCACTCTATTTAAATAGTGATCGCAAAACGCAGCAGTGAGAATACCTAGATTTCATGTTGCTTAAGTTGGATTCGATTCTCAGTGACGTTAAAAAAAATGTTAAAAACATACGTCATTTAATACAACTGAAGTAGACTGAGATAAATATCGGTATGAATTATTTTGTTATCTAAAATGAGAAGAATAAGTCTAGGCTAAAAGTTGAACTTTGGGCCCCAGTGTTACTCTAATCATTAAACATGGGGCTAGAATATACTAATAATTAAACAAAACATAGACTAAGGAGTCAGTACATCCTCAGGAAATCCTCAGTGTCCCTACTTTTAGTAGGTCTAATCCAACATAATTATGTCTTCCTGAAATAATGTATATAATTTCTAAATATATAAAATATAAAATACACACATATTTCAATAATCTGGTCAGCTTAGTCACTATTAGGCAATAGGTTCCCACCTTGTCACATTAGGGACATAGATTAAATTCATGACAAAGATTAACAACACAAAATAATTTCAGTTTAAACTTTCCTTTCTATGTTGTAACTTAGAACTTGATAAAAGTAATAAAAAGGAAAGTCATGACTCGACACAGAAGAAGAATTTAACCAAGAAAATTAAATATATCTAACGACATTATTTGATCTGTTTGACCCGGAATGTTTTTTGTTGTTTCCTGAAGCCAGGACGGCGAGCGAAGCGATGACTCACGACGCCACTTTCTAATATGAACGAGAAAGCAACAAGAAAGTGTGCTGCGAGGAAAACCACAGAGAAAACATTGCGCCGTCTGCGCTAAAGATAAGCTCCGTCTGAATGTTGAGAAGCATCTCATACATTTATAGTGTGATAAGTTATATGTTTAGCGTAATGCAATAACTCTAAATACTCAATGTAGACTTTATATGATAGTTATTAAATTTATTTCATAGAATTTATTCGAAACGTATAAAACTAAAAATTCCGTTACTCAAACGATTCATAAAATTTTAGACTACGTTTAAATTACCTTTATTGTTGATGTATGTACAAAATTTATTGAAACTCAGTCCGTTACTTATTTTATTCGATTGGCTCTTTGTTAAATTATCAATTTTAAATCTTAGTAACTAATTCTATGATGAATTACAGTAACTGCAAGCGAACATTTCCAATGAATACATTAGAAAAAATGGAAGGTGACAAGTTTAACTTAAAAACACTTCAGATCCTAGGATCTATCCAAACTCAAACGAACATTTGTTAACGTTTTCAAATTTCAAAAATTAACATAAAATACTTTTAAATGTGACTATTTGTTAAATAACTGACAAGATTTAGGATTAGTGAAGATTTAGTTCGAATTCGTATATTAAATAGTACTCGAGTTCGATCTTGAGCAAAAGTCCCAATACACTTAAAGTGTTGTTAAATCAAGAAACAGTTGATTGAAGAAACATATGAACGTTTAGTAACTTCATAACTCATCTATAAGACAGTCTGCAGTAACAAACATAACCTAGCCCGTAAACTATCAGGTTTATAATTTAAAATTGTTTTGGAATGCTACGTATAAATAAGGTAATTAATTTCCCATCGAAAAGCTATTATTATTAGCGATAAAATTTAAATACAATTTATGATCGAGGTTATAAATTATCCAAACACTATCACCTAATACTTATGATCACATTCCGTCTGAATCAAGCCTCGGATTACAATTACATTCGTTAATATAAAACGTGACAATTTTCCCCAAGAATAATCAGTTTAACATAATTTTTTAATCAATTCATTTTCAATCACATGCTTTACGCTTAGTATGAGATTTTAAACTTTAAACTGTACTTAACCAAAACTAACTAGACCGTGACTGTTATGGTAGTAATAAGGGAATATTGCTTTATTTGTGAATATAAACAAAAACTCGTATTTTATTAATTCTTGTCGAGCAATTTTTTTTTTTTTATGAAAGACGTGGAAAATGTATAATTGATTTCTAGGAGTTTTACATAATAAAACCTTCTAGCCAAATTCGGAAACATCAGAGGCTTGACATTAATCGAATGAATTTTAACTTTTTAATTAACGTTTGCTTAGAAGTTGAGCCAGACTTGACCCTCAAACAGACGTTAAGATTACTGTTTCTTTCCTCTATATTGTAGACCAGACCATCTAAATAATATTAATGTTTTTCTCTTGCTTTACTCTTGTTTCTATATCGTTTTTACATACAATCAAGATTATTATCTTTAAATTGATGACGATCTAAAAAATCACTTGAAATTACTCTATTGAGAAAATATTTTACAAACTTTGAAAGAATTTTTACATGCAATATAGACAAATAATCACTTGACAAGTAACGCTTAGTTATTAATTAGTACATTAATATCATTATTTATGTGATCGATTGTTATGTGAATCACAGTTAAATATCGCAACAAACGAAGCTATTGCATATTGAAGGGAAAGAAAAATGCATAATTTAATTACAAAAAACTCACCTGTTTCTTCCATTTGGGTAGATATTTAGCCGGTACAACAACCGGTATAACGCAACAGAGAGCAGTTAAAATAATTAAATATTTCATCTTCAATCCATTTAATAACTAACAAGGGACAGGACTGACTGAAGTGATCTCAATATAATTGCAAAGTTAACGGATTATTGTGGGATGGGATCTTATTGCTTAACGGTAAAACCTCAATGCGCAATGACGCGCGCGCGCAGGCTGACTCGGAACTGTTATGCTGTGTTATTGAACTTGGCTTTAGAAGAGCTACTTTCGCCAGAATCGCTTTTTACTAGGCCCCTAAACGAGCGGAGAGAAAGTAACGTTGTAAAAAGGCATGCAGTTTTAATTCGCTGCTACATACATACATACAAACACACATTTCAAATTAAAACTTTTGCGCGTTTATCGATTGCCTTTTTCTTTTTTTTTCCTTTATTCTTATTAATAAATAATATTCTATTTTTTCTTTAATTTATAAAAGTTCCCTCTCAATCAGAATGGCAAGTGGTAATCAATAAAAGTGGGAGGAATTCTACAAAACTGATCCAAAAAGTCTGTTAAGAAATAAGTAAAATAATCAAAAAATAAACGTAAATTGAAATGGCAACTTATCGAACTAAATAAATCGCTAACTTCATAGCCCGATGCCATCTCCCAGACCGTATAAGCGACCTAGCAACCAATCGCAGAGATCTGCAGGCGACAGAAACAAATACCATCGCGATATCGAGCATCGACATTCGAAATATGAAAGAATGTTACTCAAAAACTTTCCAACCGAGTTACTGCAAGCACATACGAGGACAAAAGCCATAAAAAGTAAAAAGAAATAAAACAAAAACATACATACAACTCGTCGGGGATTGCTAAAATGTTAATATAAAAGTACTTAAACACTCATATAGGAATATATCCATAGGACAGGCTTATCTACCCTCTCCTTAGATTCCTTTCGAAGATTTTAAGTTTCCATGACCATCATCATGACTGAGATTGGGACATTCTACTGAGACATTCCTAAGACAAACTGATATCAGTTTGTGTTATATACACTACTGATGACTTATTATTTGCTACAAGAAGAAGAGTTACGGATGCATTGCCTTGTAATTAAGATGGAGAATTGATAATGAAATGGAAAAATGGAATGGGACGTACCACACTGCTTTCATCAAACAGACCGCCTCTCTATCAATACAGCAAGCGGCAATTGATATAGCAAATCGCACACCTTCACAGATTTCGGCTTCATAGAGCGTTATCTCTATCACATACTATCTGACTTTTAGTTCTTTGTGATAACGCCCTTCGAAGCCAAAATCTCTTTTCAAAAAAAAAAAAAAAACGGGGTGCAATATTTATTGCCGCGTACTATACTTCTATTTTATACTGATATCACTTGGTGACGGAGCAGTCGTATGACAACTGCTATTGCTGGCTCTACCATTATCGCGTGGTAGTCCTATTCCATTGCTCCCTATGTACAGTTTCCAGAATTAATGAAAGGGGATGAGAGTCTTAGCAGTGTCATTTCTTCTTCTTCTCATACCATTTTACGTTGTCACAGTCCATCGGATGCAAAAAAAATTGTAATTGATATTTCTTTTAACTAGAAGTAACGTCTGGGAGATAAGGGAAACATAGTAAGTGTATATAATAAAACAATAATAAACATAACAAAATAAAATGCAATAAAGTTTTCACTATTTCATTTATATAGTTAAATTATATTGATCACCCTTTTTATATACAATGCAATTTATATATACATTATTTAGGTCCATGTTGCAATGACTTTAATCATATATTTCAAAAAGCTAGTAGTAAATGCTATACAAATTCGCTTATAAATACGTGCCGTCTACACAGAAAGAGATAT
>DWLR01006373.1:0-10112 GCA_018246295.1 Papilio alexanor hazarajatica
ATGGACTACAGTAAAGTCCAGGATATATGGAAGAGTAGTACATACTGTGCCGACCCTACGCAAGTGGGAAAAAGGCAGGGAGATGATTCTTAATATAAGAAAACTACTTTATACGTGCGGATGCCATATGTTTATGTAGTTGCAGAAATATTAAAATAAGATGAGAATATGTAAATAGCATTGGAATATGTCTGATAATCGGTTTATCTTCTCTATGTTAGTCTATCCATGTAATCCAGTCTTTAATAAATTTATTGGTATCAAAGTAACAAGAGATAAATACAATAGACATATAATGGAAACAACAAAATACAGTGGAAAATAAGCAATATAAAACCCCTCTCTGATTTCGTTCAGGGGTGTCCATTTTAGAGTGTATTATGAGAATTCTACTTGGAACTTCTTACTTCATTTAAAATATTAACAAATTTTTATTATTTTCAGATAAGTCCATACATGAATAGAGTATTAAATGGAAAAGTTATTCAAACATATGTAAGAGGACAACTTGTTTATGCCGACGGACAAATAATCGGAGGGCCGAAAGGGCAACTGATACTTAAAGATGGTTTTTAGTTATTATGATATACACTTATTTGTGTGAATGTTGTTATTGTTTAAAAACTTTGTACATGTTTTGTTTTTCTATGTTTAATAACGTTGTCGCGCGTCATGTTTAAACTAACAGACAGCAAATAAAAACAAAATACAACTTCGTGTTGTTCATTTATACTGCATTAATATAGATCTATTTAGTAATTCTATAAAGAAAAGCTTAGAAAACTTCGAAATTTTGTAACAATGATCTGTGATAAGTACTAAAACTCATACACATATACACTCAGGTAAATTAAGCTTTCACCTTGGTAGGTGAAAGCTTAATTTACCTCTGCGGAGTTTAGATATGCACGATCCAGTCGATAATTGACTAGATAAAAACTAAAATAAACAAATAAAATAAACTAAAGTAATAGTATTTTAACATCAAAGGTTACTATTCTGCTAAGTCTATGTTCATATTTAGCACAATATGGACCAATTTATGATAAAAACAATAAAAAAACTCAACAAATTCAGTTTTGTTTGTGGACGGTTATCGGTTAACGGTTTTCTGCTTTCTATTTTGCTTTTCTGTTTTCTTTCAAAGTATCAAACGTCATTACTAAGTTGTTCTAGTTTACTAATAGTGCTGATACTTTTATATGATTCTGAATAAATCATTAATGAAAGACAATTCTATTTAAATTAAAAAAAAATAATGATTATTTATATAATACATATATGTTTTACAAAATTTTACGAAACATTTTTGGTATTCGTCACGAGACATTCGACTGCTCATTTCGTAAAACTAGCTAAAGCATCCTCCGAAATAATTAGGGTAGGGGAGGGATTGGTAACATAGGATTTTGGACGGTACCTTGCTTCCACGCTCTGTCTGCAGCCCATGTCAACTTAGGGACTTCCTCAAAATTAAACACCTTACCCATCAAAATTAGATTAAATTACCAATGTAAAAGATCATGAAATATTTCTACATTTCTTTCCCTTCAATATCATATATGAATCATTTTTTTTCTTTCTCCAGAAGGAAACACAATGGTTAATCAAGATGTTAAGAAATCTAAAGAAGATATGGAGCAATTATCTCTTTCAAAAGCGATAGATACTGCGACTACAGATAATCCTTCTTTTAAGCCAATAAAATCAAGGGATAATAGTAAAATGTCAACGACTGAGCAAAGTTTTTTTGAAAAGAGGGAGAATTACAAAGCTAGCGAAGTCAATTCCGCTGACTGCGTGCAGTCTTTGGTTTTACCATTAATTCTACAGAGCTTATTCTTGTTGTTAAATTAAATTTATCTATTTAACATATCGAATAAAATTGTAAAATTTAGATAAATAAACATTTAAGCTTACACTGGATTTCGTTAAAGGAAGTATGCTATTTATCCTTGTTCTTTTCTGGTTATTGAAAGTTAAATCTTAAATTCCATGACTAGGATATACTATATACCACTTCTCAATTTTCATTTAAAATATATTTTGCCAAACCTAATAACCAGGATACGTCTACCCAAGATATACACCGAATTTTGTAATAAAAAAAATCTTGCATTTGCTTCATAATTTTTAAATAAGAGATGATAGCTCAATTACGTAATTAGCATGTGAAGAAACGCAACGAATCTCTTCTCTTCAGATCGTCATGTATGCCTCAAAGAACAGTCACACAGATTCAAGATGCAGGAAGTGTTGGAATTAAAATGTGACCATGAGTCTGTTATCAGGTCGGAGAGTGGTAAAATGAAATATACCAATATGAAAAGATATGGTCTGGCCGCACCGTACCTTTTCAAAATTTCGGGGATTCTCGTTTTAAACGACCAAAGGGAGTTTGAACGATTACTATCAAAGTAAACTTATATTTTCGCTTATACCAGAGTTGTATTATAAATTATATAGAATGTATAGACTATATAATAATAATATGTATATCAACTAATAATAACAATATAAGGTATATCAACTTTTATATATCTAGTAAATTAATTAAAATAATAAATTACGTAAAATTATCCTTTAGACCGATTCGCTGCAATGAAGAAAACGCAAGTAAACAAAAACTATTACATCATTATATTACATTGTCATACGTCCGACAGCATTGGGGCAGCAAAGTTTCAGTTGCTGCCTGTTGCTGCTGCTGCTGCTGCTAAATACAGTAATACGAATGAGTATTATTTTAAAGATTAAAAGAAAACAAAAATGTTTTGTCATTGAATTATTAGTTAAGTATAAAACCACGGGACGGACCGGACGTTGGCGCGGTTGGTAAGATACTTGCCTTTCACTCCAAAGGTCGTGGGTTCGAATCCCACCCCGGGCAAACATTTGTGTGCATGAACATATCTGTTTGTCATGAGTCTGGGTGTAATTATCTATATAAATATGTATTTACAAAAGAAAAATAGTAATATGTAGTAAATGAGTTATCTGGTTTCCATAGCACAAGCTCTGCTTAGTTTGGGATCAGTGTGTATTGTCACAGAATATATAGAATAAATAAATATGCTATTATGAAACATGCTGTCCCCATGTGCCGCGAATGAATAGGACATGGGAGGCCTTTATACTAAAATTCGTTTCATATTAAATTTATGCAAATTATGATGAGGATCATAACTTACCAATGTAGCCAACTGTAGCACTGTCGTGTGACAATTAGATATGCATAAGCATACACTTTCCCAAAAATGAAAAAACCCTAAATACAGCGGGGAAAGTATTGGAAAAAATATCTAATCTATAATAGAATGGAGGGTGCAATCGGATATGCCATTCATAATAACCAGTATGGTTTACGAAGAGCTCGTTCTACCCTGGACGTAATAGAACGTGTAGTAGAACATAACTAAAACCGTCACCAGGGGAGATCGCTGAAAAGGTGGGAGGAAAAAGTACTATTTTCTATTAGCTCTGGATATTCAAAATGCCTTTAATTCAGCCAGGTAGAATAACATCTGCAAGACTATGAATAGGTTGGAAGTCCCTTCATATTTGACGATTCTACGTATAATCTGTACGCAGCCACTTAAGCGGCAGGACTCTTTATTACGACACCGAAGATGGATCAGAAATTTATAAAATTATAGGACGCGTACTACAAAAATCAGTGCTTGGACCGTTTCTATGAAACATTATGTACGACGGACTATTGAATTGATGACGCAATAGTTACAGTAATTACCAAGTACATCGCATACGGCGTGCGGAAAAAGAACGGCGGAGAGGCAATTTGATACCTGACGTAGTTCCGTGGTAGTTTAAAAAAAATCTATAGAGAGGGATTTTTAGTCGCTATTGGCCTTGTGTTAGGATAGGTGAACACCAATGAGGTCGAGTCCGACACACCGGATGTGTGCTGATGGTCTGATGGTCGAAAGTGCATTTCTTACCTCTGTCAAAAAAATACTCTTTGCCAAATAGCATTCAATCTATGATTTTACCTCTATGATTGTCTATGGATGTGTTTGAGATGAGAATGTAGTTTGTAAACCGTTTTAATTTTAAAATCTTAATTTTGAAGCTCTAAATATATAACATTTTGTTTTTATTATATAAAAACTATCTCTTAAGCATAGAATTACATGTTTGTGGCTCCGTAAATATAAGTATGATCTTTTTAGAAAAGTATTTATGCAAGTGACGAGAAGTACAAGGTAGATACAATCCGGGCAAGAATTAAATAAAAGTCATTTTTGACAGGAAGAGTATAACCTCTTGTAGTTCTAGTTTTATCTTTTAGATAGGTGAAAAAGTTTTGACCATTGTAATAATGTTTTTAGATGCCCAGCATAATAAATAGCATTGAAGGATCTAGGCAATCAAACGGTGGCAATATGCAACTGGAATGCCTGGAATTGGCGGGGTGCACCCTGGACCGGTACATTATAGTGGATAATTCCCGCCCTTCTTTTTTAGAGGTTTGGTTTTTATGTTTTCTTTGGTTTTGAACCACTTGTTACAGATCTTACACGTTTCTGCTGTGTAACCTCTTTATAAAGCCTTACAATATTAAAGTTAATTTTAATGAATTTTCATATATAAACTTAACTAAAGACAATTCATTTAAGTAATATCAGAACTGAATTTTTATTTCAATCATATCATATTGTTTTGAAGTTTAAATATTATAAATGTTTATTAAGTAAATAATACAAGTATTGATTTCTAATATTTCAATGGATGTAATACACGACTTTTAGACACATGAATATAAAAAAACATAACCAAAATTAGTCGCTATCCTTATTTTCATAAATATTATGACAAAAAATAAAATAAAAATAAACACTTTGAGAGTTAGTTGTTTAGCTCTCACTATGACATGTATTGAGAAATTTTGCTGTTTTACATGGTCAGAGGTTTGTGGAGGGTCAGTTTTAATACTTAATTATTTTTTCAGTCTCTTTGAACCAAAATATTATGCATTAAAATTACAACATTCATGTCATAAGTAATAAGTATAAAGTAATTCAGAAATGAATGTTAACTTAATTTTCTATGTATATTTTAGATAACTGGCATAGCAGCACAAAGAAGTCCAACATGCAGCGGCTTGAATGCTGGCGACTACAGAAACCTTGCAGCAATACTCGACCATCCAAATTTATCACAGCTCAAAATTTTGAACAAAGTTCCTCTGCCACCTGAAATAATGGAACATTTTGCCCGTATCCTTTCATATGTATAATATTATTTCTTCTTAAATCTTAAATTTTTACACAAAGGCAAAAACATTTTTATGCCTTTAATTATAATTGCAACCTTTATAATTTAAACTAGAAATATTATGGTCTAATTAGAAATAACATGTAACACATTTCCAAAAACGAAAAAAAAAATGTTTGTCTCTATTTGCTTATTAATTTTCAAGATAGCAAAATTAACAATTTTGGTTACAATGTTATCTTTGATTTTGGTGATTTTAGTTTATGCTCTGTTGAAAAACAGGATTTAACTAAATAATACATCTATTTTTTTCCTTTTAATATTTACATTAGTTAAAATAATAACTATCCTTATAAACTGATCAGATATGCAATGCCACTGTTTGATGGGAGTGTTTCCAGAAATAAGCCGTGTGTGGTTAGCAATAGACAGCAACATCTATGTATGGGCCTTTGAACATGGGAGTGATGTGGCTTACTTTGATGGCTTAGGGGAGACCATAGTCAGTGTTGGCCTAGTGAAGCCTAAGGCTGGTGTATTCCAAAATTTTGTTAAATACTTACTTGTGTTAACAACAACAGTAGAAATAGTAGTATTAGGTATTTATAACTTTTTTAAATCCTATATCATAAACATTAATAATATAATTTAGGAGTTATAAATGTCCATTAATAAAAATGTCGTTATATTGACAGGTGTAACATTTTCTGCAAGTAAAAATGATGGAAGTGGTGAATTTGAGGAAATACACTTAGTGCCAGAACCAGTATTTGTTTTGCCAACAGACGGTATATCTATGATGTGTGTTAAGTCAACTGCTGAAGGACGCATTTTCATGGGTGGCAAAGATGGATGCCTGTATGAAATAACATATCAGGTTAAGTAACAAACTTACAACTTTACAAAATAACATATAATTTAGTAATATTCCACATTTCCCCCAGACCTTTATGTATGAAAGTTCCATGTTGTTAGTGTAACAATTGCATTAGATGAACAATGAGTAATATTTATCTGTTTTAATTAGTGAGGTGAAGAAAATCAGTGTATTCATTTTGTTACATTTTCAGGCACAGCTAGGATGGTTTGGTAAACATTGTAAGAAAATTAATCATTCCACAAGCGCTCTGTCATTTCTGGTACCTTCATTTCTTAATGCTGCATTGTATGATGAAGACCCTATAGTTAAAATTGAAGTAGACAATTCAAGACATATATTGTATACCCTAAGTGAAAAGGGCTGTATAGAAGTGTTTGATTTAGGTAGTGATGGAGAGAGTATAAGCAGGGTTGTGAAATTAACACAGGGCAAAATCGTATCTTGTGCTGTGGATATTGTAAAGTAAGTTATTTTTTAATAATTATACAGTGACACATGGCATCACAACAGTCATGTTCTCATCATATTAAATAAACATAAAACCTCTGTTGATATTTTTATTCCCACTATGTTAATGAGATTAGATGTAAAATAAATTTCTATCTAAAATAAATTTTATATGGTCAAAGATGTTAACAAGAATACAACTGACATTCAAGAAATTTGCTTTTTTTTAAGTAACTGAATCATGGTTTGCTACTATATTGAAAAAGAACAGACAGCAAATTATGTTCACTTTTTATGGATTTTTGTAGGAATTTTCGTCAAATTAATTGAGGCCATTTCCATAAATTCGAGAAGACTCGAAAACAAACATTTGAAATTTTAGAAAAACAAAGAAGTATGACGTTATGTATTCTTGTTATATTATTGCCTGACTAACAGAAGGAATGTTTTTCTCCTTGTAAGTGTGTATGTATGTATGTCTATTCCATTGTGACCGTGTGATATTGTAGCCTAAACGGCTAAATTTTGTAGCCTACACAACCGATTTTGAAGAGCGAGGTGTCATTCAATTTATATTCATTCTTGGAGCATCATAAGGATTTAGTTAATCGGGCTTCTATCTTTATAATTGTATTATTCTGTTATATTTATTGTATAAATAATACGATTTATTTTCACAGAACATTAGAAGCGTCTAACTTTAAGCCAGTTATTGCGATATCAGCTGTGGAAGAATCAGAATCTGATCATTTAAATCTTGTAGCTGTGACACAGACTGGCGCCAGATTATATTTCAGCACTGGAAGTGGGGAGTGAGTAATTTTTACATCCTTTTAAACGTTTATGTAATATTCCTGTTATATAACTAATTTTTAATTTTAGCACCAGTCAGAGTGGACCGCAAAGACCTCAATATCTCACGCTGCTTCATGTCAGACTGCCTCCAGGATTTACTCCTAACTCTTCAGTTTTAAGGCCGAAACAAGTGCACAGTGCTGTTTATGAAAATGGTATGCTTAATAAAATTTTGGTTTATTCAAAATATATATATTTTTTTTACACAGTGCTTAATGTAATTCTATATGAACATTGAAAATGAGCACAAAAAGTATTTATCATTTATGTTATAAATGTATTACTTAAGAGTAGGAAGTTCACAGGTAGCTTTGATAGTTTTATTAGATTTATAGTTTAAAGTAAAACCCGGTTTCAGGCTCCCTAGTAATGGTATGCTCTGCGGGCGGGGGCGGCGAGGCGGAGACGCTGTGGTGCCTGTCGCGGGTGCTGCCGAGCGGCATGAGCTTCAGTGAGGCTCACTCGGTGCTGGCGCTGGACGGGCCCGCGTGGGCCCTCACCGCACTGCCCCCGCAGCAAGCGACTCGACTGTCACCTGCTTTGCTATCTAAAAGAGGTATTTACAACTAATTTCATCTATATTTCAAAGTATGCAGTAAAATTGTAACAGATAATGTGTAAGTTTATAAATGAAATACATATGGTTTTGTGGCAATCATTGTTTTAATTTATTGATTTTATTGAAAACTAATATATTTAATTATAGAGGTGTGGTCGACGTCGCGGTGGGCGGTGGTGACAGGGGCGGGCGCGGCCGTGATGGCGGTGGGCGCGGCGCCCGACCTGCTGCGAACGCTGCTGCGCGACTGCCGCGGACCCGAGGCGCAGCCAGTCAAAGACTTCTTCCAAGTACGTTAAGGATATATTATGCATTACTATAGCTGATCACATCAAACACATGTAGTTACTATTGCGAATTATAAGTCATCAGGAAAATAACAATAAAAAGAGTATTATTTATCCAAACCAGACTAAAAAAAAAACATTAAATACATATTATATAAACTAAAATAATAAAAAAACGTAGAATTTACTCACACCCATAGAATGAGGAAAGGAATAAAGGTAGTGAATTGGAAAGAAATATATGTGCCAGTAGACTCGCTCACCATAAATAAATGGGACAGGAGTTGAACTGCTTGATTTCAAGTCAGTAATCGATGACATTTCTTCGGTCAAGCTGACCCATTCATGTGAAGGCCAGTGTGGCTGCTAGCTCTATCATTTTTCTGCCATTCGTCAGTTGAGTTGTACTTGCGAAATTATCTTTGACAGTTGCACAGCATAGAGCAGGCGTGCGCGTGCGCACTGTTCCTGGCGTGCGAGGAGTCGACGAGCGGCGACGTGTCCGTCAGCGAGTGGGCCTTGCGCGCCTTCTTCCTCTACGGCAGCCAGCTCACACCGGCGCCCATGCACCAGCAGCCGTCGCAGATGCCATCCAGCATAGGTATATCGGTTTTTATTTCGAATGTTATACAATAATACTCTTGTCTGCTATCATTGAAACTCTGCTGTCTATCATTGAAACTTTCATTAAGAATTTATGAAAATTTAAAACCGCCAAAGTCCGTGGCACATACTTATTAATAAATAAATTTTATGTACATTTATATATACGTTTCATGCATAAAATGGAAAATTATCGAGAAAGAAACCCAAAAACAGAGTCTAAATTTAATACTTTATTGCAATTTTAACTTTTTTAGTTACGTTGCCGACTTTGCATTGCATTTTTTCCCATATTTCTGAATTCATTGGGTATATTTTAATTCTGTTTTATTTTTCTAAAAGCTAATGAACTATTTTGTTTAACTAACATCTGTAATCAAAATTTATCAATTTAGTTTTAAAAGGAGAGGAATGATTATTTTCTCACAGTAAAAGCGGTTGACAAATTATAGGTAATTACTTGTCTGATTGGTCTGCCATTTCTTATGTCGGTTTTAAGCTATTGCGCAGCTGTTTATTGACAATAATAGATATGAAGATAAAATTAAAGAAACAAAATAGTCATTACTATAGTAATCTGCTCATACTTGTATGTTTTAATTTCCAGGTTCTCCAAAGTTTTCACCTCGTCAAATGTCGACACCGATGACCATGCGAGGTGGTCAAGAACAAATCAGACCTGGTCAAATGAATCAGTCCTACCAGCAAGCCCAACTGAACCAATCATTTGGTGTAGCGAGTCAGTCCATGATGCCGCAGTCGCCGTTCCAACAGAACGCTATGAGTCCAGGCTTCAACCAGTCGTCGTTCATGGGCAATGTGACACAGCATCAGAGAGATCCGAATTTCCCAATACAAGTGGAGTACAGTGCGAAACACAATGGATTATATATTTATGTTGGCAGGATATTGTCACCTATCTGGAATTTAAAATGTGTCTCCATTTCACTCACCCCTGAAAAGAAAGAATTCGTAAGTAACAATTATTAAGTATTTTTATTATTTATTGGAAAAAAAAAGAAATTGATCTAAAACAATCATCTTTATATATTTGATATTTATTTAACCCATTCGCTGCCAAGGACGAGTATACTCGTCTTTGGTAGGGTATCCCGCACTGCCAAGACGAGTATACTCGTCCTACTTTAAATATATTATAACATGCAGGTTTTTGAATTAGCAAATTTTTTTTGCCACAAACATATTATAAATGTGTAAAAAACTTGAAAAATACTACAAATAAAAT
>DWLR01006374.1:0-10112 GCA_018246295.1 Papilio alexanor hazarajatica
CTCTAAGCATGATTTGTATGTAATGGATGTAGGTCGGGTTGTGTACTGCTTTTGAGGTCGCCGTATTGTCCTTTTATGGCGCATGCGCATGAGGTGGACGGCCATGAGCTCGGTAAACATACGATCATGTATATTCTAACGGAACACTTCTTTGATTGTTTTACTGTCTTTATTTCACTATTAGCAACCTATTGCATATTATAAAAATTATAAACCTACAACAAATATATTTAATAGGTTCGGTACACTACGAAGCGAATACGTTTTGTTATGTGTCCATCTCAAATTGTTCAAAGAAGTAGAGTTCATATTAGGTACGTAGACTTTGGATAAAATATAGATTAGAATGACTTTTTGTCACATTAAAGTTGTTGATGTAATCGAAAACTGGTATAACTGGATCAAGGTTTAGGTAGCGTATACAGTAAGTGTAAAAAGTATTCGTACACCGATCACTCCAGAGGTCTAAAGCCATTTTTTATCTAATACCTTGATATTTTGTTCCAAAAAATCCGGGATATAGCTCAAACCTGAAAGTATAAAAGCGTCCACTTTTATTATTATTTTTTTTGCTGAAAAAAAAATAGAAATGTTTCGGAAATATAAAAAATTAAGCTCAAAAAGTATTCGTACACATTGTATATTGTTTTCGTACTCTCGCTATAGAATTGGCTAGAGGAAGGACGGTAAGATCGGAGACATAGCGCAGTTAACAGTTATTCAAAATCCTATTTCGGTAACGCGTTCATTTCTTATGGTATACAAATGGGACTTAAAGGAAAAGAAGCGAACTGAACCGAAAGAAAATTAATTAATAATTTATACAATCAATGCAAAACATTGAATAAAATTGCAAAGAAATTATTTATTAAATAAACCACGTTCAACTGTGCAAACCGTGATTGATATATTTTGTAAGACAAAAATGTTACAAAACAAATACCGAAGTGGACGTCCGCGGAAAGTAACTGATGCTTTGTGCCGGAATATCAGAAAATTTGTAAAAATAATCCAAAAGTCAGTGCTCCTCTAATAGCTCAAGAAATGAATAAAATGAACGAAGTTAATATATCCTCAAGTACGATTCCAAATGTATTACGGTATATGGCCGGCTATCACGGTAGATCTGCTCGTAAAAATATTGGGTTAGTGAAAAAGAAAAACAGAAAAATTCGATTGGACTACACTAAAAAGTATAAAAATGAGTCAATTGAATTCTGGCAGCTTGTGATCTTTGCTGATGAATCGGGAGACTGAGGCAAGGTATGGAGAAAACCTAATACAGAATTTCAGAAAGAAAACTTAATGCCCACGGTAAAACACGGGGGCGGTGCTAGTATGGGGTTTTATGCACGATAACGATCCTAAGCATACAGCATGGAATACCAAGTTGTGGACTCTCTTTAAAACACCTAAGCGCCTCGAAACGCCTGCCCAGTCACCTGATATTAACCCAATCGAGAATGTATGGGACTATCTCAATAAAAAAATCCGCAAGAGAAGAATTTCTAACCAAAACTATTTAAAAACTGCTCCTCAAGAGAAATGGACAAATATTCCGTCTTCTTATAATTTTAACTTGATCAAATCTATACCACGGAGGCTTCAAATCATTTTCAACGCTCACGGGAATGAGACAAAATATTAAAGTGTTCCTTCTCCCGATTGTTTGGGGTCGACCGCGTGTGTACTTTTTATTAGCAATCCCGGGAACAATTCGTGGAAAAATTTTTTTTTCGCCAATATATCTTTTTTTTCATAATTTTTTCTTCATGAGTAAATGTTTGTTGATATCAACTATACATTACTGTTTTTTTCATTATTACATACTAACAGGATTGCTTTGAAAAATACGTTTATTTCTGGGTGTTTTTATAGGTGTACGAATACTTTTTACGTTGACTGTAGCTAATAACTTATAAAAATTAACAACAATAACTCATAAAAATATTACATTTACAGACGGAAACAGTAAGTAAATTGTCCTAAAAGTGAGGAGAGGTTATCCTAGACGTGTGTACGTATCAACTAAATTGATGGCACAATAAAAAGCTATACTGTCTTTAAAGTCATCCGTAACCGATAAATGTATTAATTAAGGAGAAGTCGGAGTATGTCAGGATCACATTAAATATGAATTCATGACCTTTGCCTGCCTCTATGGGCTGCAAGTGTGAGCGCTTATTAACATGTGATGTGCGTTACTTTTGCAATGTATGCGTGATATCATTTATATTTAAAGTTGTTCATGAGTCCAGCTATTTAGGTCTGTCGGAATTCCTAACACTATTGTTACATACCTATCTCTCGCAAGTGAAGTATCTAACAATACTAACTTCCTTTAGTTAGAGGCGTCCCCTTTTAAAATGCGATTGTCACATAATCCGCAAGTTCCGGTCCCAACAACAGGTCGTCGACTGGACTAAGGAGTACTGTAAAGAACCTATTTATTACACTTGTTTGAATTTAGTACCTAATCCTATTTAATGTACGGTACAGTCCGAAGCCTGTCATTATTTACTTAAGCGACGATTACTTAATGCACTCTAAAACGCGTCTCTAATCTCTATCGACTATCAAACGCCGTTGCTTTTTTATTTTTTTCCTTTTCTCGTTACTTACAACCGACAAAAGAAAGTTTCTAGTGCACATCGTGAAGGAACTGTTTTTAGGTTATCACAAAAGTGAAAGAGATTAGAATGATATCACTTATAGACCTACATACACGGTAAACACGGTATATTGGTTCCGCGTTATAGAAAAATGCGATCTACGATCTGTCTCTTAAAAAGAGCTCGTATAACGCGTTATGTATAAGATTCACGTTTAACTTTTCTCGTTAGAGTATTTAAATCGAATATTACGGAAAAACTATCGTATGAACAAAATATGTGTGTTTTATTTTAAATAAAAAACGGGAATATAACGTCGGGAATCCGCACGCTATATGGTGAAAACACGTGTTATACGAGGTACATGACATCGCGTAATATAAAAACGCGTTATAAGAGTACCGTATTTTAGAGATATACTAACTTTATTAGAAAGCACAATTCAGTTATATTTAACAAATATATCAGAAGATAAGATTACTTAAAATATTTTACTTTTGATAATGCCGTTAAGTTAATAGCATTATCAAAAGTAAACTACAAATTTATGTCATGCCGGTTGCTATGAATCAAATTAGTAAAACGATATTTGTGAATTTAATACGATAGAATATCGTTGACTTGACACTTACCATCTATGGTTCAAACTATTGGCACGTCTTCTTAGTATCGGTTTTATAAAAACTATTGAACTAGGCAGATATACTCAATAGTTTTTACAAGATATACCTTCTAGGTTTTAAAGATTGCCCCTTTAATTTGTGAACTATGTATGGAACAGATAATTATGGCAGTTGAAAGGTACCCGTATAGAATGGTCTTACAGTATATCCAAGAGTTAAACATTTTGAAGATCTGTATCCGATAATGTTGCAAAGGCATTCTAGTTCAATGTAGTCGTATTTTACATGAATCTCAAGTTATCGTGTACGCATAGTAGTCTTATTCTTTAACTTCCACTAGTTTAAGGGAAGAAGCTGCTGTGATTGCTTGACGAAATGATGGATACTTCGAGAAGAGTACTGTACGATCGGTACTTCTTCAAAATCGAAACTCAGCACGCGTTGAAAACTCTACTGTGAATTTGCAATGTACAAAGTAGCTATGTGTTCAGTTGTTTTGCGGTTCAGTGGCTCCGAGGCGTCAGGCCGCCTTTTTATCATGTCAGCGTCGATAACGGAATCATCGGACGTTTTACTTTTTTTTTTCATACTTCGAGCGAAACAAGATTGTCGAAGAGGAATACTGTTATAAATCTTTTTATATAAATAATACATGTTCAGCCGACCCCGTCGATGGGAAACGGTGTAACGATATCTGCACTGGGCGGGTTCGGGAAAGCAGTCAGACGTGAAGACACGCACACAAATCGTTTTACATTCGAATCGTATTTCCGGAATAAGGCCGTCATGGTTCATCAGCCCACGATTTAGCTCACGAGTTGACTAGCACTTGTTTAATAGCTTACAACTATTGTCCTTATTAAGTAGTGTTAAAGATGGAATTGCTCTGATGATTCTGCGATGATTTCTATAGGTCATTCATCAGATACATTTCCGTTTGTATATCAGTCATCGTATTACAGAGTTTTCAATGTATCAAAGTTACGGTCGGTTATCGTGAAAGTTGCTCGAGATATTTGTTGATTTAGATAGACTACTAGAGCAATTTCAAATTTCTAATTATTTGATATAGTTCCATTATAATTTATTTCTAGTTTTTTAATTTCGATTGATTGATTGAAAATTTAAAAGTGGTTTGCAATTACAAATTATTAAATCGTTTCTTATTAAATTTTTGATTTCGAAATTAAATCGAAGTAACTCGACAGATCGAAGAATACCATCCACACCACCTTATTGGTTGGCATTCCACTTACGCGCGATTTTCGCGAAATTTCCTGCCTCGTACAGCTGCGTTGTGGAATGATCTCTTCTCAGCGGTATTTCCTTACCAATACGACTTAGGGTCCTTCAAGAAAAGAGCGTACTCCTTCGATGTTGCAGATATTCATGGGCGGCGATGATCACTCATTTGGGTGACTCGTTGTTCTCTACATCTATAAAATAAAAAAAAATCGAACTCGACGCATTATGTTTTTTTTTGGTGTTTATTAACATGAAATAAACTTATATATATATTATTACGTAAATTAAAATAGAGATGATTTATTGTGGCTATCATGTTCTTTAATAACAAATTGGTTAAGTTGTTTTCAAGTTACACAAAAAAACTTCCCACTTAGTTAGCAGCCAGTCCATCGTAGTCTGGAAATGTCACACCATTTGGTATCGTAGCCGGGTTCGTCAGAATAGGGACAAATTGATCCGTTAACAAATAACATACTGCCATTAACGGCGAAGCAAAGTAGGCGAATATACTCGCTATACTGCGGAACTTTTATGCATCTTAAATTATTTTTCCCGACTATAACTTTCTTAAACAATATCTACTAATCTAAACTATAAAACTCCGTCCTTAATCCGACTGAACCTACCGATTAATAGTTTATTATTAATTAGTATATAGTTATTTAATAACAGTCTTAACTGAAGCTCCTTTACAGGAGTTCTTCCGAAAAACTATTTGTATTTATGCTTGCCTACAAAGCAGGGAACATAGTCTATGAAGTTCGTTTCTTTACTCCCGAAGCTCTCGCAAGGGACTAAAGAATAACCCTTTGAATTGAATATTTACGTTACGTTACAAATACATTACTATGATAACTAATTACAACTACGGTTCAAAGTTAGTTTACAGGATACAAATTGATCACCATGCCATCTTTTGTAATTTAAAAAAAATACTTCGGAAATGTAAAGCGAAGGTACTTCGTAACAGTCAAAAAGTATGTATCGATTTGCCTTGGTATTTGGTATTGATTCATAGTGAAATTACCTACACAATCAAATTTTATCAAAATCGCAATCGATTACTTTTTTTAATCGATTACTTATTTGTTAAAATCAATTTGATAGGTACATTCAATAATTTCTACCCTAAGCATTATTTAATGTCCTTCGGTATACATATTAGATTTATTCTAATAGATTGACATTAGTAAAAATACTTACACTTGCATGATGCTTTCGCACGTTCATTGTCTCGAATAAAAATTTACATTAGTGGCCATTTCCAACCCTCGTATTAACATATTAAGTTCAGACGAGCATTTTTAAAGGGGCGTTCAAAGGTTTCCCGGGGCCAAGCAAAAACCACTTCGATTTAAATTTAGCACATACTTCATTATGCATTCATTTTGAAAAAGTACTGACCGTTCACTTTTTTATGGCAGTTGAATGAAGTTAAAAAAGGTCCGTCGCCAGTTTAAATATCGGAAGTCAAGCGCCATTGAATTTTCGAATTGATGATTATTCGCTTGACAGACTGTGTGATGTTAAAGTTTTTCCGGACATTGGCGTCAGTGCACATTAAAAAAATATATATAAAGTTTGAAGCGCCAATGGCGTTATGGTTAAAGAAATAGACTACCGAACGTGAGGTCGTGGGTTCGAATCCCACCATTCAACCATA
Source organism: Papilio alexanor hazarajatica (assembly GCA_018246295.1). NCBI lineage: Eukaryota > Metazoa > Arthropoda > Insecta > Lepidoptera > Papilionidae > Papilio > Papilio alexanor. Next base: position 6,147 of record DWLR01006374.1, read on the forward strand.
CATATCCTAGCACAAACATTAAAGTATATAAAATTAATTGAAATGTATCAATAAATTATTTCCATAATCTACTAAAATTTTTATTTAAAAAGAACCCTTAAGATATAGGTAATTATTTTGGAAGCGACCGTATATGAGTTAACGTTCAGAGAAGCTAATTGCAAATTATTGATGGAGGAGGAGGATTCTAAAGTATTCTCCCATACTTTAGAATTCTAAACACAAACCTAAACCACTTATATAATACTATCTAGAATACTTCCCATACATTTTTTTTAGAGTAACTCTTAGGGGACTCGTGCGCTAAATTACTCTTTACAAGAGTTGAGACTGAGAAAAGTCAACGAACACACTTATTTCTATTTAATGAAGTTTTTAGTTCGATGTTTGTAAGCCAAGCCTTAAAATTTGTATATACTTAATTTCATACCGGTATGGAAACCTGCAGCATGAACATTTTCTTCGAGAATGCATTTTTGAGTAAACACTTTTATGTAATTAAAAACAACTGATATTTTTTATTAATGGTAAAATATAATGCCAAGTAAAAAGCTTTTCACTTTTAAGTTAACGATGTATAATATTAAAAGGTCGTATTCTAGGAATATAAAGCGCTGCTGCAGTCTTTAGCTTCTTTCTTTATCTAGCGTACTATACAATACACAGTACAGTACAATGAGATCCTCTTTGGTGATGACAAATTGCCTTCCAGAAGGTAGCGGACATCCTACATATATACTTTTAGATTTGTTCTTATAAACGTAAAACTCGTTACACTGAGATGTTGGTTTTTATGACTGATTTCCAATTCGAGAGTTCCTGATACATTTCTTTTGCTTTCACATCCTGTATGCATGCATGACCGTTGATCGTGAGTATTTCTAAAATTGTTTTAATTACAAAGTATGGAAAATTTTCATTAATCTACATTAATAAAATTTAACATACAATATTGCCATGTACTTTGAACGCTCCTTGTAAATAACATATCCAAATATTACTTAAAAACATCTATAGATTTAACATAAATCACTTAAGTATTTTTTGTACTTTTTACTATCATACTGCCAGGCTAAATTTCGACATACTAATGTTGCGAATCAAAATAGTTGCGGGACGAAAGCTGACAACTGCGAGTAGACGTGTGCCAGGCAGCGGCGGCGGGCCCCTCATGAAGTCCCAGACCTTGCCCAGGTCCATGGGCCGCTCCTCCTCCCAGCCAAACAGTTCCAATGGTGGTTACGGTCGATACCCCTTAAAACCAGCCTCCACGCCTCCGGCGGTTAAACGACAGCTTTCGGTAAGTTATTCCTACAATTGTAATATGTTTTCCACTATGAAGGTAAAGAAAACTAAAACTTATCTAAAATTTAATTAAATCTTATCCTAAAGAAAGGCAGCAAAACTACTCGTCACCGACGAATATATACGAGTATGCATAGATGTGTGGATGTAGAAGAGGCGAGTGAGGTGTGGCAGGATCGCGCCATATGGAAATCCGTAGTCTCTGTCTAGCCCTCTGGGTTACGGGTGTGAGTGTTATATTAAAACTAAAATTGTGTATAAAAGTATTCTCTTTTAAATAAATAAAAATCTCTTGTCTAACTTTTCTGATAGGAAGTGACATGCTGTGGCTTTTTAAAATATTTGTATATTATTATTTTTAGTAGAAATGTCCCCATTTCTTCAAATGTCTTTCATAATTATATTATAGGTGGATGGATATTATCTGTTTGTATGTTTTTCCTGTCGCTTTGTCGGAAATCGTAACTGGCGTTCATTACTGCAATGATAAAGAATAAAACAGGACGTGGTAAAAACAACAATAGCCCCCCAAACAAAAAATGTACTATCGATTAGCACTCAAAATCAATGAACATGAGCGTAGTTTAGTTATCTATATTCTTTAATCCCTCCCAATTATGGGGAAAAATAGGAGGCAATTTTTGCTGTTGTCGATTTTAATTATAACCATCATTCGGTATATATCAGAAATCCAGGGTCCAAAGTCATTTCAAATACATTTTTGAAATCGTTTCATAAATAACGAGGTTCTATGGTATGAAACACAAAAATAACCGATTGAGAATCTCCTCCTTTTTTGAAGTCGATTAAAAAGAACTTCGTCACGAAGCTTCGCTGCTTTTTTTTGGGTGTATTAGGTTTTTACATATTTGTGTATTTATAAATATACTAATTCAACGAATTATTAAATGTTGTGTTCTTATTTCTTTCATTTTTTTAACCTTAGTTAGAAATGGTAATTAATATCGTTTCTTTATACCAGGAACACAGCACCACAGGCGACACTACATGTGTTAAACTTGTCAATATAAATCGCAGATTACGCGGTGGTTAACCGCCGTATCAAGTAAAGCTACTCCTGCAATTACAATATGTAATTATGATCACACTAACAACCTGTGTTATTGAACTTACTAAAAAAAACAACGGCAATTTTATCAAACGAAAAATGTCTGTAGGAACAAAAAAGTACACATATAATATCAAGGTTTTTTTGCCTTTGTATGCAAATTAAAAAAGCTTCTTATGTCGACCAACGTTACCTTTCAATATTTATAAACATTCAACTAAGTTAACTTTTTTTTACATTTTTTTATCGTATTTCAAGCTATTCGTTAGTTTGCCTACACAATAATTATTTATTTATGAGACGAATTTAGTCACGTTAGTAGTAAATGACAACGTTATTAAATTAAATACGTATAAATAAAGGAATAAATAACTTATTTGCATTTTCGTCATATGTCCCACAAATTGTTTTTGCGTATATTATACATTAATGATTCCACTGCGAACATAATCGCTACTGGGCCACAAAGATTGTAATCCGTCTTAATAAAGTTATATCTATATTGTTGCCAAAGAAAGTAATAAATTCATAGGGAAAGTCATAGACGAACATTTACGGTTGATAGAGACATACATATGAAGGATAGGCAGCCATGAAAATGTTCCTAACTGAAGAGCATGTATCGATAGATATATGAATGGAGAAGAAGAGAGAAAGGTATTCCAGGATCGTGCCGGTGGAAATCCGTAATCTCTGCTTACCCCTCTGGGTTATGGGCGTAACTAATTATTCATATTTATTATGTTAAAATTAATCTTGATTTCCAGGGTGGTTACCAAGTCCCGGTGAATGGGTCGCCGGTGCGTCGCGCGGGGTCGCAGCGTGGCACCCCGACCCGCAGCCGCACGCCGCAGCCACTCGCAGTGCGCGGCGTCGACCCCAAGCTAGTCCAGCTCATCCTCGACGAGATAATTGAAGGCGGGCCTAAAGTGCACTGGGATGACATTGCTGGACAAGAGGTAGGCAATATCACCAAAGTATTATTTCGTAATCATAAGCATAAGGACTTAAGGCCGAATGAAGGCGCGCATAGCCTAGCTTAGCTTAGCCTTCACATTAACTACGCTCGAGGGCTGCTTCAAGAGCCTGGTCCTTGCCTTGATACTACTTAGAAGATTTGGTATATTTGGGATGCTAAAGTATCTATAAATACATAAGACGGTTAGCAGAATGCAAAAGTCACTTATACAGCATAACTGTTACTTTACTGTTTCTAAATTCGAGAGCTTTAAAGGAGCATGGTATCAGTATATCATAATGGAAGGAATTGCAATCGCTCGAACATACAGATTGTCAATATGATTTTTTCTAATACAATATCTTTTGTATCTTTGTCCATTCATGTTTAAAGTAAGAAATACCATTAAGGTAATTGAAGATTTTTATAAAGGTGAATGTACGTTATAAAATCGTAAAATTAACATCGTCGCAAACTTCAGGATTATGTATTATTTCTCTTATAATTGCAGTCAATTAGATACAAACTGGTCCAAGTGAGAAACGTTCTCTTACTAATTAACACGTTCCCTGCCAGACCGTTTTTTGAAGACTTCCCGTTCAAGCCGCGTGGGGCGTATGCGCCCCACGCTTTA